>JANHFN010004019.1:56334-67208 GCA_032468175.1 Toxicocalamus goodenoughensis | reverse complement strand
GAGGGAGGGAAGGAAGGAAGGAAGTTCTAAATCCCAGCTATATAGGCTGATGAGTTGATTGGCCAGATGATACTGAATAAGGGATAAAATATTGCTGTTTCAGTGTAGGAATCTATGCAAACCTACTCACCATATGCAGTCATTGTCCCTACATAAGGTCCATCCACTACATTTCTATTTTCTTCTGCTAATGCTTTTATGTATCTTTTACTGAGATCCAGTATTTGTTCACGAAGCACTGAACTGCTTTCATGCTGAGTCTTCTGTTGAATAGTAAAATGCAAGAGCATCATTCCCCAAATAAAGCCAAAAGTCACCAGAAAGAAGCCAAGTTTCTGAGAAGACAATTTCCATGGAGTGAAGAGTGCCATGGCTGTTTATACACTTCTGGAATCCCTTGGAAAGTTTTGAGTTCAAACTCCAAGCGTAGTCCGCACAAATCACAATTCTGAAGTTACAGATTCTGGCTTGTTAGTCAGCATACTTTCTCCATTCAATTCCATCCTGCTGCTGAAAGAGAAAAGAAGCATATGGTGATTTAAAGAACTAAAATTCCTCCTTCCCAGATGGCTTTATATTTGTTTATTTAACTCACTCCCCACCTCTGAGAAGCACAATATATTTCCTCAGTAAATTGGCAGTTGTTGCAACTCCCTATTTTATGACATAAGAATATCAGAGTCAAGACCATATTTGGAACTACATCAAAAGATGTATGTCACTAATTGTAGAATCTACCATTCAACAAATTGAATTCAGTTTAATGTTTTCAGTTTTCATTTCTACAGAGAGCTTTTTCACATGATAGCAACACAGAGGCATATTTTTAGAAGGATATGACTGCAAAACATTCAATTTAATTCCAATTTCATTGTAAAAGTCTGTAGTTTTGATAAGAACAATGGCATATCAAAAAAAGGTTTTCAGTAAACCTTTCAAAAGGAAAAACAATTATAATAAAAAAAGCTTTCCTTAATATCCTTTCTTAAATTTCAGTTTTAAGAGTATTTAAAAATATCACTGATACTTCTCTAAAAAGAAGTTGGGAATAAATCTTGAGTTTTCCTCAATTTATGCAATCTTTTTCTAAGCTTCACTTTACAGACTGAATTACACTCCTGAAGTGTGAAATATAATTACAAAAATACATAATCTGCCTGCATTTCAGGGAAATCATACATTCATGTCATAAATATAAATAGCTGCAATGGTCTGTGAAGGAGTCATTTGGGTATATTATTTGTTTATTTAAATGAATTCATATGGCTGTCCAGTTCATGATGCATCTCTGGGTGGACCTATAAGTCAATTTCTGGGTTGCAGAAGATCCCCCACATTCCACTGCTGTCCAAGCCAAAAAAAAACTCAAAATCCTTTTTGCATATGTGATAAACCTATTATCATTAATATGTATGGCTAAGAGACTTGGCAGCATTCACTACAGTTGAATGAACAGATTTTTGATTAACAAGAAAATTATCTAAATTATTTAAAATTAAGAATAGTCATGATGATCCATAAGAAAAAAGCTGAAGAGTACTTCTAAGTACAATTTCAGATGATAGTCATTGCCTTTAATCCAGTTCATAAAATAGACCTTAGTTATCTGAGGGGCAGCCTCTCTCTAGCTGTTTGCCCTTCAGTTATGTGGAGTATCCATACTCTTCATTTTATTAGGAAATTGTTGAAGACCTGGAGCTTAGAAAAAGATTGGGGAAAACCCAATTTCCTCCAGGCCTCCAGAACAGGGCACATATGGAGCCTCCTTTTGGTTTTGTTGTTATTTTGGTTTGATTTTTTTTTTGCTTTTTCAACTTTTGAACCTCCTGGTTTGAAGTATTTTTCTTTTAATGACTTGTTCTTTAGTTGTAAGATACCCAGTCATTTGGGACTCAGACATCCTACAAATGAAATAAAATAAAATATAGTATCTTCCAGAAGTAAATTATCTACAGAATATGATCTGCAGAATATGCAATAGAACAGCTGGAAAAAGACAATTGGGACGAAGGTGGGAGAAATTACAAGGCAAAACCCATCTCATTTTGTTATTGATCATGTATCAACACAGTAATGAATCTAACATATAGGCAATTTCTTAATTGCACTATGCATTTTGAATGTCTCCAATTTTCTGCTAAACATATTTTCTTATACTGCTGAGCCCTACAAAATGGAATCCATCACAAAACATTTGTCCTATTATGTTCACAACCCTCCTGCCTTTTAAAGTAAAAGATTCCTGTTTTCTGTAGATGGCACAACTTTAATAACCCTATCCTTTAAGTCTATGAAAATAAAAGATCACTGCACATTAGACAACCCTTATACTAAATGAAGCCAAGCTATAAACTACGTAGTTTGGCTGCTTTTTGAGTAAATATTCCCAGAGAAAGAAGCTAAGTGAGAGGCTATACCTTTGTTAGGTGCTCTCCCCTCAACTAGGTTAAAACACTAAAATAGGTATTCCATAACAAGCAGAACTAAATGAGTTTTAGTTCCATATGAATTTTAACATCTGCATGTTATTTCAAGTTAACTCAATGTGGAGGAGGAGTCAGGATTTTTGGTAGAGCAGTCATATTAGGTTGCAACTATTTAACTATAGGGTTGCAAAAGCTTAACTTAAAGAGGCCCCAAACTACAAAACAGAAAACATTGCCCAGAATATAGAGTATACTGATACTGAAAAGAATTTGTGAAGCTATAATTCAGAGCAGGGGGATTAACTAATCTCACATCTTGCTCATGAGACCCAAATCCCAGACAGGGTTGGGCATACATATCCAACCATATTATCACTAATGTTCCAGAGTCAGTTTACTCAAGAAATTACAAGGCAAAGCAGATGACAATCACCAGTGCCCAAATAATATAGCAATAACTTATGAAAATACTATGGAGTCAGATCAAAGCCATTAGTCCTGCAGCAGTAGCTACTCTGACCCCCATTAGAAGTGGAAGAAAATACGGTAGTCTTTAGCTCCCTAGAAAAGTCCCTGAAATTCTCTGAAATACAGCTGTATATTTTTAAAAAGCTATTTTCTTTAAGGTATTCCTGAAACATATTTCTCTCGGGACTCACATGTGCAATTGTTAAGGATACCAGAGGCTATAGTTCAGCAAGATCTGCTGGGTCAAAGATTCCCTATCCAGGAATTAAAAGATGCTATCTATATTTTTCAAAGAGTTTTATCTGATTTGGGGGCCCTTCAAGTGTGTGGGCCTCAGTTTACAAAATTCTTTAGCCTGGCCATGCCTGAGTCTACATTACGGAAAGTTGAAGCTCACATGTCTGGACATCGACAAGCAGAGAAGTCTTTTATAACATATCAAATGTCATTTTTTTAAAAAGGTGACTAAGACTCCTCTTACATCATCTATCTGAAGTATTTAAGTGATCTGCAGAATATGCAATAGAACAGCTGTAAAAAGACAATTGGGACGAAGGTGGGAGGTCAGTGCATTTTATTTATATCTTTTCTGGTTGAAAAAAGCTTGCCTTTTGGGTAAGTTTTTATTTATTTATTTATTTATTTTGTCAACTGCTTACAAGATAATAGGTATAAGTAAAAACAGTTATGAATACATGGATACATATAAGAAAAATAAAAAAAAATAAAACAGGGACGTTGGTGCGCTTATACACACCCCCTACACACCTCTTAGGTTGCACCAAGTGTTTTCTAGTTTTGGCTTATATATTTGGAAAGTTAGCTCAGAATAGAAATGATTTTTTAAAATTGCTGGTTATTCTCTAAGAGTGAGGAATCATTTTAAACTGACTTTTAAATTAAGTCTCTAATCAGATTAGCAGCAAAAGACCAGAGTGTTTCATCTGGATGATCAGCAGGAAACTATCATAATCACTCTTAAATAAAATTCTGAGAATGTGCTCTAGCTTAGAGCTTTCTTATAAATTAAATTCTGCATTGTTTCTAACAAAGACATAAATGCAAACAGACATTGATAGGCAAGTTTTTGCATCCTTTGTATTATTCCATGATTCTGATCATTCTTCTCTTCTTAAATCTTCTTGTCATTATTGCTCAGCTCCCAAACTGTTTGTTATTTAGTCTTAATACCAACCAAGGTGCTTGTTTGATGGTCACACTCAGCAGTGGGACCCTTCTACCTGTTCTACCACCAGTTTGGTGATTGCGCGTACGCGCACCTAACGCGTGCACACAGCTTTCCACACACCAGCTGAGGCCTGCAGCGCCAATCAGCTGAGAGGCTAAAGAAAAGCACAGGGGCAGCTGATTGTCGGAAGATTTTCTTATTACCCGTTAGGCCGAATGGGGCCGAACCGGTAGAATACCAACGCTGGTCACACTTAAAAATTAATCTATAAAATGGTGTTTAAATTTGGGGAGCATTTAGACTTCATTTTTATTCAAGAAATTCTTATTCTTCAGCAACTAATTTACATTATAATTATCTGTGTAGCATGATTTCAGACTGCAAATGGAGTTGCAAGCTATTTTTCATCATTCTCAGTGTGGTTCAAATTTGCAGTTAATCAAAGTTAATTGAGTGATTTGCCTTTAAAATCAAAACTAGGATGACAATCTAAATGCATTTTGCATTTCAATCAGCATATGCAATCACTTTCCACAATGTTTAAATTACTGTTTAGGCAATGTCTTTTGTTTAACGGGTTCCCCCAGATTTTAGTCCTGCAGCAACTTTTCACAAAGTTTTCACCATTCCAATAAAACCAGAATACTATAAATCAGGGTGGTCAAACTGGCGGCCCACGGGCCAGATGCATCATGTGCAGGCCATGCCCACCGTGAAGGGAAAAACATTGCAAAACATCACGTGATGGCAACGTGATGCCGTGAGTTTGACACCCATGGTATAAACTATTAAGCATTTATCATCTATTTTGCTTTATTTTTATGCTGTTAGTCATACAGGTTGGTAGAGCAGCAATATTTTTAATCTTTAAAACAAAAATGAAATGAGAATTTAAAAGTGCAATACCCGTATTTTTCATTCAAAAAGTACAATTAACAAGCTATTGAGTATTTGATTTAGATATTAAAATTTGCCAAGCATTTATCTTCTACTTTAAAGCATATCCCATGATATGGTTTCATTCACATATATGAGATAAATGTCTTTTTAAAGGCTTGACAAGAAACTTATGATGACACATCTGATGTGCTTTATCTTTTAATAGTTTCCCTCATAGAAACTATTAAAAGTGTGTGTGTGCGCGCGCACACACACATCACAGGTTATATCATGTTACCCCCTCAGATAATGAAATGCCTGGAAGCAAATAACCAAGCTCAGAGAGTGCAAAGGTCTCCCTGGGTTAAGATAGCGAAACCATTTAATATGTAATATGTGCTACAAACCTTTGAAAGTCACTTTGACATGCCTCAGCCTTTTTGGAATCAACTCTCACTATAATTATACTTGAAATCAGATCTCTTTAAGTTTAGAAAAGCAGTAAGAATGTTTTTTTTCCTTAGGTCCCTGTGAAGCTGTCCTATATCCTTTATTTACTAATATAAAGGTGTTTATATTATTATATTTTATGGACATTTTACTCTAGAGGATCCCTGTTTTAAACTGATAACATATAGCATGTCATAAAATTATGGCTGTTTTTATTCTACTTACATACTCTACTGTTTTTTCTTCCATTGTGCCCAATTCTTGGAGACTACCTAAAAGTCCCTGAGGTTTTTCAGAAGTGGTTTGCCATTGCCTCCTATCTAGGGCTAAGACAAAGTGACTGGCTTTTGTGCCCAAAGTGGGGCTAGAATTTGTTGTCTTCCAGTTTCTAACCTGATGCCTCAACCACACCACCACATTCTCTGGTGAGCTACATATGAACAATTAAGTTAAAATTAAAATCCATTTTAGGGCATCACCTCAATAATCAGCAACGACTAGTGGAATAAAATCCACAGGGACTCCTAAAAGGTTATACGCCTATTGTAGTTTTCAAAAGAAAATATATTACCAGTATTGCTCATCAATTATTTTAATGCATCCTACATAAAACAAGCTCTATACCAATCTGACATAGAAAAACCAACCATCAAATAACTGAATAATATGAATGAATCTCTTAACTATAATTCATGAAAGGTGCAATTTAGTCAACTAAACCTTTGAGGTGATATAAGTTTGCTGAGTTAAATAAAAAAAGTTTTATGCTACATATATGTACATTCGTTATGATAGCTTACTATGGTCAGGATGTCAAAAATCTCCCGATTTGTTTTATTGAAATGACCATTGTTACTAATGTAGTCATACCATATACTGTATTTTTCCACAATTTAGCAATTCCAATTTCACTACTTATAACTATACATGTATGACAGTTTTTAATTATGATGCACAATCATAATTGAATCTGATGAAATTAACAGCATAGGATCAAACACATAAAATCCTCAAGTAAGAATTTAGAAAGTACAAAAATGAAACAAAGAGTACTAAAAACATAGAAATCAAATAGTATCCAGATTAGAAAATCTTCATCCATTTATTATTTGAAAAAAGTATAATCAGTTCCATCAACGTATGCTGTCTCATACTTTACTTCATTATACAATGAAGTGCTTGGGAAAACTGACATCATTCAAGGAACAACTAAATAGGATTCGCTAGTAATCTCTTGCTCAAAGGACAATGTGTTCTAGTGTCTCCAAAGTACTATATAATTACATTGCATAGGCAGCAAGTGAGTAATTTTTTTTCAACTTTGTATCCTCAAATAGGATGGTCTTCATCTCACATAATCTAGCTATAGTGTTATATAACCGCTGGTGTAAGGTTGGTATAGGATGGGCAATGACAGGGTACATGATTATTACCTTGACAGACAAGCGCTATCATCACTGATAGGATTTGGAAGCTATTTGTGGTTTTGCATAGCAACTGAAGTGATCCTGGAAATGACTTGGAAAATTTTAACTGTTTATTATTCAAATAATAATCTAATAATGTGCACAGTACATATAGTCCTCAACTTACAACAGTTCACTTAGTGACCATTCAAAATTACAATGGTACTGAAAAAAAAAGACTTATGACTACTTTTCACATTTATGACCATGTGATCATGGTCACCATTTATGATGGTTGCAGTTTCCTGGGTTCATGTGGTCACATTTTGCAACTTTCTGACAAGCAAAGTGAATGCAGAATCCAGATTCACTTAACAACCTTGTTACTAACTTTGTTTAGTGAATTTTGCCCCATTTTACCACCTTTCTTGCCAAAGTGAATCACTGCACCTTAAGTTAGTAACAAGGTGCAGTGATTCACTTAACTCTAGCAAGAAAGTTGCTGAAAATGGGGCAAAATTCACTAAACAACTATCTCACTTAGCAACAGAAATGTTGGGTTCAACTGTGGTCAAAAGAACTACCTATACTAATTTTAAATGTTCCAAAGCAATATAATTATCATCTAAACCAATAGCGTTCAACATTTTGGGTGCCAGAGATTGGTTCCATGGTGGGAGGTTTTTCTGTGGACCGAAAGTGTGATTTTTGTGCACTGCCTGGATCCTGCATGTGTGGAGGTGCTTCATTTGCTTGCGTGGGCCGGTTCGTAGCAGGCCGTGGACTGGTGCTGGTCCGTAGATTGGTGGGTTGGGGACCCCTGATGCAAAGGTTCCAGAAGGCTATTGTGTTATTGTTTTAAAATAATTTATCTCTGCTCTGTCCTGAATAATAAAACATAATAATTAAAAAGAGATCAGGTGTTTGCTATACATTGGGTGCCACATCCCTAAATGCCATCCCCCCCCCACTCATATAAAACCAAATTACAGAGAGCATTGGAGTACAAATAGGCACTAGAAATAGTTCAGCAATACAGAAGTTAGGATAGCCAGATCTATCACTTCTAAGTGTTATTGTACTGTGACAAGACGGGTGAGGGCAATACTCAGTCAAGCTATTCATTACTGCTTGGATGAAACTACATGCAGGAACAGATATTACAGAATTCTCTCTAAAAGTCAACATTTCCTGCACACCCTTCAATTAAATGCAGAGAGACCTGCAGTTCAGTTCTCAAATTTCTTATGCCTTTAAGTCCTGTGGTTTGCAATCAAACAGTAAAATAATAGTGTTGAAGTTTTTTTTTCTGAAAAGGAAATAAATGGTTTTTCAAAAGGAGTAGATCAAAATTTACATGCAACAGCATATTACATCTCAGGTCAAAGCTTATCTTCAAAACAAATGTTGCAGTTGTTACCACTCATAATCAGACGCAGCCTTTTTTTTTGCTTTCGATGCATATTGCTTTTTACACAGAATAACACAAGAAGATGTCAAGTACAGTTAAGATGGCTTTCTGTTCAAGAACACAGAAAGCAGTTTCCCCGAAATAAAAAACCCAATAGTCTTAAAATGGGTAAATTGAGCATTAATTCCCCATTGTTCCTTTTTAACTACTTAAGTTTATTGTCTTCATTAACCAATTGGTATTCAAATATCCAAAATATCTAAACTAAATTGACAGATTTACTGGACAGACAGTTAAAAATATATACTGGACAGATTAAAAAATGGGTAAAAACAATGATTTAATATTGTTCCTTTTTAAAGAGGAACACAAAAAATGAGCACTCATTAATACAGGTATGAATGTACTGAGCACTGACACTACACTCCCTGCAATAAACCAATATTTAACCCTTGTTAAATATATCGTATCATTCATAAATTGTAAATATATTGTATCATTCATTGCAAGATCCTTTCTCACTGGAAAAAATTACTATAGTTTTTGACTTACAACCACAATTGTGACCAGAATTTCCATTGCTAAGCAAGGTAATTGTTAAATCAGTTGTGCCCAATTTTATGATCTTTTCTGCTATGGTTGTTAAGCAACTGCAGCAGTTAAGCGAATCATGTGGGCATTAAGTGAATCCAGATCCCATTATTCACTGTGCTTGCTGGACGTTGGCTGGGAAAATTGCAACTATTAAAAAAATGATTTCTGAAAATAATGTATTATTCTCACTGGTATCCATGTTAGCTCATGTGCATCTCCAGAAGTTGAGGAAGATACCACTACATTAGATGCCACAAATAAGACTTTTTGAAATGTATACAATAAACATGGATATCAAATTCCTAATTTGGAAAATATATGGGGGAAAACACCTCCCAGAAAAGAAGACATTTTATTATTTGAAGAAATTAAATTTGGATGTAATTTGTTTGCAAGAAATGCATCTAAGAAAAATATTTTATTAATGAAAACTTGGGAGAGGAGCTCAGCTGCTTTAAGTTAAAAAAAGTTGTTTTGTACATAAATCCCCATTTGCAACCAAAAATGATATTATGTGATGATCAAGGCAGATATATGGGAGTGGAGATTAATAAAAGATATATCCTTTAGTGGATTTATGCTCCAATAAAAATAAATCTGAATTTTTCAATTGATGTATGGGAAAATTAATGGACCTCTCATATAAAAATTGGTGCCTAATGAGAGATTGTAATGGAGTAGCCTGCCCACAGCAAGCTTGAACATTAACCAAAGGAATTAAAATTATGCAAGGCAAGCTACCAAAATATTCTTTGAAACGATGGATAATCTTGAATGAATTAATATATATAAATGATGACTCTAAATAGTGTACTTATCTTTCACAAAGACATAGTTTTTCCAAGATAGACATGTTTTGAATTTCCAAAAGTTTGGCCACTTGTTGAAAGTTGAAATATTGCCAAAGACTTTTTGTGACCAAAATTCAGTGACTTTAATATACAAGAAGAAACGTAGAGGTTGTAGATGGATACCAAATGAAATATGACTACAGCTTGATTTAACAGAGTACCATAATGGAAAAAGAATCTTTTTTTGAAAAAAGAGACTAACCTCAGCAAAATTACTGATATTAAAATGGAATGGGATGCCAGCACAGAATTGATAAGAGGACAATTTATTCAGCAGAACAATAAACTGAACCAGAAAATAGGTGCAAGACTCTAAATGATATAAAGATAAAAAGGGCACACTAATGAGATCTCTAGGGAGAAAAAAATAAACTCCTGCACTGTCAACTTTCCATGTTAATGGAGAGAAAAATGGAAATAAAATTGAATTTTGTCAGAAAACAGGAACTTTGAATCGGCAAATAAACCAGGGAAATGACTGGTTTTTAGCCTGAGAAAGAAAAAGAAAAAAAATTGATTTAACATAAGGGCAAATGAATATTTAAAGAAACAAAATTTATTAAAGTTAATAGATGCACCAAAATGATCTATTAAGAAGGAAAATTTGTCATTTAAAGAAAGGTGAACAAATGTAGAGTCCCTGATCCAGATGGATTTTTTTGTTTCATATAAAAAATGTTTTACAAAATTTCAATCACGAAGACTTCCCTTTTTTTAACCTAAGAGACAATTAAGAGATACTACAGGGAATCTTCAACTTACAACCACAATTGAGCCCAAATTGTATGTTGTTAAATGAGATAGTTTTTGAGTTTTGCCACAATTTATGACTTTTCTCACCACATTTAAGTGAATCACTGCAGTTGTTAAATTTGTAACATGTTAAGTGAATCTAGTTCTTTCAGTGCTGCTGTAACTTTGAACAGTCACTAATGAACTGTTGTAAGAAGGTCCTGTATTAGAAATGTTCTTAATGTATTAGAATACCTGGAATAACACCATGAAAAACAAACTTCCTTTACATTTCTTTTTTTTAAATAAAGTTTTATTGAATTTTAACAAAACAAATAAAACATCTTATTTGAGTACAGCATAGTTCCGGGTTATCACATTTCCATACAGGCACAATTTCATATGCATATTCATCTTATATATTCAACTTCATATCTTATTACTCTTTTTCCAACTTCTCACTATTTC
>JANHFN010004019.1:39272-56234 GCA_032468175.1 Toxicocalamus goodenoughensis | reverse complement strand
TCTTTGTCTTCCTCCTGCACAATCTTATCCAGTCGGGTTCTTCTTTGAGGTGGCCATTTCTGACCACCGCTGCAACCGCCTTCGGGGAAGGGAGTTTAGACCAGCCAAGGAGGAGAGATGTGGCACCCCTCTACTCGGCTAACAATCTCCCCCCTCTTCACCATCTCTATGGGGTGGCTTCAGCCCCAAATCCAAAGGATCGGGGCTCTCCAGCAGCGAGCACAGATCGAAACCATGCACGATCGTGGATTTCGGTCTGTCACTGAAAAGACCCAAACTGGAAGTCTTCCTTTACATTTCTTGATGCAGAGAAAGCCTTTGACAATTTAAACTGTTTTTTTCTTTTACAAGTTTGGAAGGTATGGATTTTGGAGACAACTTTATTACTTTATTGTGAAATCAATATGTACTACAAAAAGTAAATAATTATGAATAGTGAATTGACCAACCCAGAAAGGAACAAGGAAGGGATGTCCACTTTCTCTGTTGTTATTCATTCTGGTTCTTGAAGTTTTTAATAAAAACATAAGATGCAGTTGTAGTTTCAACTAAAGTTGCCACCAGTTTGGTGGGCGTGGCTTGGTGGCTGCGCTTTTTGCGGGTGCACATGTGCATGCAAAGTGTACACCAAACATGCACTTGGCGCAGAGGCGTTCTAACTTGCCCCCTGCAAGCCTGCATGATGCTGGTTGCTGCTGCAGCTGCTGCGTGGCGCAGAATAGCGCCACACAAAGCAGGTGCGATTTGAATTCTGGCCATAAAAGTGAGTATGGGAGCCCAGGCGGGCAGGCGGGCCAACCGCAGAGCAGCAAAGAGAACCGGTTCGGTCTCCACTGCTCATTGCCGCTACCAGCTCTCCAGAACCGGGCAGAACCGGTAACTGCTATGTTTGTAGCTACTGCAAAGAAGATTGAAAGTTGCTTCTTCATATATTTTTCTGTTTATTGTTTTTTGGTTGTTTGCTTTTCCTTTTATCCTTTTTGTTTTTCTATTTCTCCTATGTTTGCAGTTTTAAATTTATTTTTTAAAATGCCTATTGCCTGAGGGGAAATTGAGAGAAAAAGAAAAAAAATCTGATTCCCTTAAGACAGGTGAAGTGTATTTCTGCTAAAAAAAAAAAGGATTTTGTTCCCTTGCATATATTTTCCAACATGAAGAATAAAATGTATGTGAAATATTGTCAACCACTGCTGAGATTCTGGCACTTACTCTCCCTGGCTTTGTGTACAAGGGTATCTGGATGGGAGTTGTCAAAAAATTCAGGAAAGTTATTCTTATGTCATTCTTGTTTACCCTCTAGAGCAGGGGTGTCAAACTGGAGGCTGGATGCGTCATGTGTATGCCACACTCACCCCAGCTCCGCAAAGGAAAAAATGTCTCAAAATATCACGTGATGGCAATGTGACACTGCAACTTTGACACCCGTGCTCTTGAGTTTAGGTTCATAACTAGCTTGCCAAATTACACATTAGCACCTGAATAAAATGTCTTCTCTAAACTACATTCCCGTAATGGTTAATTTAGAGTTTTCATTCAAAATTGAACACTGTTCAATACCACTAAATTTTATTTAAAATTATTCTCCCTTTTTCAATCTATAAACATAGTGCCTCTATCCTAATGGGCAAGCTTGTCAATTAGGGTAAAGATGGAATACTCATGCTAAGTAACAGGTAACAGCATAGTCAAGAAAAGGACAATGTTTAACTGTTTGTTTGGTTTATCTTTACTGAAATGAGCATAGGATTTTTTTAAATGCACATTTGAAATAAACATGGAAAATTTCCATATTTTAGAGAGAAGATGATAGCTCAAAGTTTCAAAATAGCCCCAGGAAGAATTCAATGCTAAAAGATTATGGATGACTTGAAAATAAAAATACCAATCAGATGGCAATATTAAGTTCATTGTGAAGAGCCCTTGGCTATCCAAAAATGGAACTATTTATTTGTGTCATCTCTCTCTACAGGACATGAGGCTTGCAATGCTGTGAACTGTAATTTGTCAACATGTTGTAAATAGTCCATACTAAATTAATTTTCCAACATAGGAACTGAAGACATTTAATATATAATGTACATTAGCAACTAACCAATCAGCTATGAGATGGTTCTCCAAAGAATCTTTTTGTTGGAGTTGTAAGAGAATCAGAGCTATCTCTTCTTTCTCTCATATAATCCTTGAAACCTGCCTTCCTCTATATCCCGATGTGTTGTTCTATAACTCAAATAATTTAGATCTATGTTCTAGATCAGTAATTCTCAACCTGTGGTCCACGGACACCTGGGGAATTGCGATGTTATCATAGGAGGCCCACAAAGGCTTGAAGAAATGTTATGATTTAAATCTTGAGTTAGGTCTTGGGGGTTCATCGCCATAGAAAGTATTTAAAGAGGGTTTGTGGTGAAGAAAAGGTTGAGAACACTGATCTAGATCAATGAAGCAGATTAGGAAAATTTATATGTAAAACATTTTGCATGTTTTAGCTTGAATTGCCATTGTATTGAAATAGGTTTCAACACAGTATTGTGTCTATAAATTATTTCTTAACTGTGAAGACCAAAACCTTCCTGTTTGGAACAACAAAATACCAGAATACTAATATATAATCAGAAAGAGTTACCACGGGTAAAGAAAGTTCATTTGTCATCAACAGTGATAATACAGACACAGGTAAAATACAATATTATCTCTTATGATACTCTTATTAGAGATAACTTAGTTATAATTCAATATCTCCAACTATGTGACAAAAGCATTAGTTTCTCCTGAAGAAGGATATAGATATTTAATAATTTTTTAAAAATCATTGGTGGTGCAGAGTTGTATGTATGAGGCCTAAAGCTACAATAACTATATCCAGTTTCTTCATAACCTGATAACAAATATCTGAAAACTAAAAAAATGCATATATAACCATTCAGAATCATGAATCTATTCAGAATTTTGGCAGAAAGATTCACTATTGATTTGCATTAGCAATCAATACATTCTGAAATCTCATATGCTAATTAGTCACTTTTCTCTGTGCATGTCTGCTCGCTTGCTTTTCTCTTACGATGCATCAAAAATGTTCTCTTAAAAATGTAAAAACAATGCTGATAAATAGTCTGCTGAAGTTGCAATAGGAAAACAGGTCCATTTTCCTGTCTCATTAACATTGCATAGCTGTTGCCATTTTACCAACAACAATAGCTTCTGGGAAGCTGACACAATCAGGTCATAGTGAAGATAAGTAGCACAATATTAGAGGACAAATCTAAATGTGAACAAAGCATGCAGCTTTCACTCTCCATTCTGCGTGAATCTTGCCCAAAGCTGAAAAACTATCCAGTTCTCTTTCTCTGTGAAACTATTTCAGGAAAGCAAAGCTTTATCAAAATAAAGAACTTATTTCACACACACACAAAAACAACCCAGTGATATTATGGATACTGTTTCATATGGTCAGATAGGAAGAATGGACATAAGTAATATGGAAAAGGAGAAATATAAGGTCAGGTAAACGAAGGACCTTTGGATTCCACAATAAGACACTTCCTGTAACTGGTTAACTATATCTTAATTCTCGTCAATACCAGGATGAGACATTGTTCTAAAAACTCATAACCAGAGAAGGTGAGATCATAAATATTAAGCTACAATAATGATAAAGTTCCCTCAGTTAAGATCCATTTCATGTAGTAAAGGAACTTACTGAAGAAACAGGGTTAAAAATTTAATGACAACAGCTAGCATCTATTTCCTTTTCATAAAAATTGGTTTTGTGAGGAGCATCAGCATTACTCTATCCATTAAACCACTAGCATGCATAAATAATGCTAATATTGATTCACAGGACACTTTAAATTTTTCCTCATCTTTCCACTTAATTTTCATCAATAAGCTTTCTCCAGTAAAATTTCTTTTTCTACAGTTCATTTCCCTCTTTAAGCCTTATTTAAATTACCTTAGGTAGTGATTCATTCAGCTCAAGAATCTATTTCTGAAATAGATTTTAATTGGTACCTAACAATAACATCAGTCCCTAAAATGGTATTATGGCTCCACTAGAATGTGCATTGTACTTTTATATTTGAAACAATAATTAAAGTCAAGGGCAATGCTTTGAGTTAAACTAAAACAGTATATTGTTAAGAATGTCATCCGTTTATTTTACAGAAATATATTTTCCACTAATACCACAAAGCCAGAGATTCCAGGGATTATACAGTATAAAATCCTGTAAATTTTGCTACAGATTATCTATTTTCCTTATTAGCAATTGAAGTAACTGAATGAACAGGGAATTTATTGTTTTTTCAAACAAAATCCATGCAGATTGCTATCACAGAATTATATATTTCAGGAAAACATGCTTACACAAAGATATCAACATTTTCACTCTCATTAATATGTAGTTCATGAGAACTACAATAAAACCAAAATAGTGATCACAGCAGAAGCAAACAAAAGATTCTCTAATAAAATATAGCACATAAAAACAATGTTATTTGTTTGAATACTTGGGTGTCTTTTTCAAGGAATCATGGTTGAAGATGCACCTGAAAATAACATTTTAACAACTGCTCAATCTCAGTGGGCATTATTCCAATGGTTTTTTTTTAAAAAAAATCCAGAAATTCCAAAATATTTGAGGACAAAATTCTGCAGTTTCTTTATAGGGAAGAGATTTGGAAATAGGATAAGAATGTAACTCATAAACTGGAAATACAATAGAATAACAGTTTAAGGAAAATAATGTTTAAGTAAAAGTCTGCATCTTCCACAGAGAGCCCTTGATGGATATCTAAGAACGAAGACAGATCCATTCTCAATATTTGATACAACCCACATACAATTACCATTACATTTTAAGATACTTCCTAGCTTCCTAGATTGGGGTGGACCCTTTACAACCTTGTGGACTTCAACTCTCAGAATTCCTGAGCCAGCCATCTTGGAGCTGGAGTTGAACTCTACAGATTGTGAAGGGGCCATAGTTGCCCACCCGTCCTCTGTCCTGGATTATTGTTGAGTAAATCTTATTATGGTAACTTGGAGAAAGAAATTGGTAGGCAAATATTGTACCTCATACTGTGCAATTACCCTGCAATCCTGGAGTATGGAAAATATTTGTGATTGACTCCTAAAGTGGGACATAGCTGAGACAAACTCTTGATCCATTGTTGAAAGCTCTAACTCAGGCCTGTCAAACTCACAGCCCACAGGCCAGATGTGTCACGTGCTGGCCACACCCACATCCACTTTAGAACAGCCTTTCTTCAATTATGGATCACAGAGCACTAAAAATAACGTAGAAACTACCAATTAAACAAATATCCATGCCAATGTTTTAAGAACTTAGGAGTTCAGAGTTCAAAATTTATTTATATATGCTTTCCCACCCTTAAAAACATTTTTGTATATAAATAATAATTAAGCATTTATTTACTGCTTAAAATTATTTTGGTTACTCAAAATAATACCAATAATTATAAGCACAAAATCCAAATCAAAAATGTTCTTCAATATATATTCTGAATATGAATTTCTCATATTAATGAGGGAATACAGTAGCTGTTCTATTCCCATATCAGGAGATCAATTTTCAATCTTTGAGGCATAAGGTAGGAGCTAAACAGCATTTAAGCTCTTATCCGTGACAACACAGATATTGGATAGGGTGCTAAACAGATTCTGGGTTATTAACTGGGAAACCTATAGCAGACCAATGGGTACTCAGATCACATTTTGAGAATAACTAGCTTTAACATGTTGTACAGGTAATCTTCAACTTACAACTACAACTGACTACCTGAATTATAATTTTATTTAGTTTTAATTAGGAATTCTGCTTTGTGTATTGTGTTTTATAACCACCATGTAGTTTGAGGTTTAAACAATAAACTGTATCAGGGACACTTATGAAGGATAGCTTTAGGTTAAATTCAACAGAAGTATCAATTACTTGTATTAATTACTCCATGCTGGAAATGTGAACAGTATGCAGCATTGATCTTGTCCTGTTTATTGCCTTCCTAATATTATTTGAATAATTAAGTGTTAGAAACATCATCAGATCCTGCACTCAACAAGATTGTCATCATCTAATGGCAGTGCTTGCCAGACTGAGCAAACCATTCCGATTTCAGTTTATTTATTTTTTATTTATAAAGATTTGTTATTGTAGAAAATTCTTAGAAAACTCATATTATTGAGAACTCTTAGAATTGCACACTGCTCTTTTTACTCATGTCACTGATTAGTCACTTTTCATAAAATGGTGCTGTTTGTATTTCTTTCTGAACAGTTGTCTTTAATCCAGAAGTCTTACATTGCAAATCAGACAAAAGAGTAATAATGAATTTTAAACAAAATGGTCTATGTTGATTGATTCTTCTGCTTATTGAAGAATTATTACCTACAAATAGCAGCCTTTCTAATGAGAACATTACAGAACTACAGTAATATAAATTGCTAATATTGTTAAGATATTGCTAGCATACACACATAATTTGGAATGATCTGGGATCAGAGAAAAAAAGCAGAGAACAAGCTAAATTCAAATTTAGCATTAACCTATCTTCTCCGTCAGATATTACCTATAAACATGTTTTCATTTTTATAACAAAATGACTCAATCACAATCACAAAATGACAAAGATATACCGATTTTCCTAGAGACACAAATGAATCAGGTTTTAAACATACTAACGTTCTAAATGGGCTTATTATTTTAATTTACAGATGAGCCAAAAATTGTATTTATTTCTCAGATTTTACCCCATTTTTATTATTTTTATAAATAACTCAAGGTCACAAACTTACATAATATTTCTGCCTTTCTCCTATTTTCTCCGCAACTACAACTCTGTGTGACTGGCCCAAGATTATCTAGCCAACATTCATGCCTATGACAGGATTTGAACTCAGAGTCTCCACATTTCTAGGTAAACCTCTTAACCACTGTAGTACATCAAACTGGTATAATTAGAAATGATTCAACAGAAAAATCTTCTTAGTTTCTTACATTACTGTTTTCAAAAAATAAAAAAGTCACTACTAATCTTTATAATTTAGGTACGTTACAACTGAAGTTCTATGCTAAATATAGTGTCCTTATGTTGTCTTCTTTTGAAAGATTTATGTTCTTCATTTAATACAAATTGATGTGTTTTTTTCCTGAACATTCTGCATCCAATAGTATTGTCTGTTCAGTTGTATGACATAAACCTGTAGTTGTTATGATGATAAATAGTTAAGAAGAATATGTGCATTTAGGTAATTTTTCCCATGTTGGTGCCTTTTAGATTTTATAATCTCATAGCTTGACTATCAACTGCAGAAAGACTATAATAAAAAACACAGTTAAGAACACTCCCTGGAGAAAAACTGAAATAGTAACCTGTTTAAATAATTTTGAAGGAATACTTTGTCCCGTATGAAATGTTTTTAGTATACTAAAGATACTAGATTATCAATTGGTTATGCAAAGTTATATGTAGTGTTAGCTCTTTAGAACTGAATTCCTTATAAATACACAAAGAAAAATTAAACATCAGGACAAAGGCAACTAACTCCCTGTTACAAAATAAGACTTCATAGCTAGAAAGCAAATTTTATCTATTTATTTGTACCCCACCTTTATTATTTCTATAAATAATTTAAAACAGCAAATATAACTAATACTCCTTCTTCCTATTTTCCCCACATCAAGAACCTTGTGAAGTGAGTTGGGTTAACAGTTGGCTTTCATGGCTAAGGCAGAACTAGAATGCACCATCTCCAACTTTCTAGCCTAGTGCCTTAACCTCTAGACCAGGGGTGTCAAACTCTCAGCGTCACATGATGTATCACAACTTTCCCCACCTCCCTTCACTATACCAGAGGTGGGCATAGCTAGCGCGTGACTCGTTGTCTATTGAAAAGACTTCTTTACCACAAAGTCATATAAATGTAGACATTGTTTTCCAATTACACGCAAATACACTGATTCAATGCATGCTGGGGGTATAGCACCAGACACTGTATTACACCAGATTGACTTCTATCAGAATTTGTGCACAGTTCACTGAATATGTACCATCAAATCTTTTAGCAACCACATAGATGTTTTATTTTACAAGCAATTAATTTTAAACTTCCCAGAGTTGCTGGGAACAGGTTGCATTTAAATTTATAATAATAAAGAAAGCAAAGATAGTAGCAGTGGTGAGAGGCATCTTGAGTGTTATCCCCAAACATCTGGAGCATCACTTGAACACCATGAGCTGAGCACTGACAAAATTACCACCAGTCAATTGCAAAAGGCAGCTTTACTTGGAACAACTTATATCCTGTGATGATACCTTTAATAGCATCAAATAATGTCCACTTATCCCAGGTCTTTGAAAATGACTAAATAGGTGGAAAAATGCCAAATTCAGTCTAAATATTTGGCGATGACAACTTATTTTAACTTGCCCTGGTCTTTTCTAAAAGTGTAACTAATCTATATTTTCAGTTAAATCTCAATTACTTTTCCATTTACAAAGGCTTTTGTTTTACAGGAATTTCACCAATTTCTGGGATAGATTTGGAGAAAAGCAGAAAGGGCTTCAACATAGGAATCAGGCCCACTATCAACACAATCAATTTCAGGTTCTGTCCCTGAAGGATGATTCCTAGACTTCTGGTGAAGTAAAAATACTTCACCAGAAGAAGAAGAAAAAACCCTGGGATCCAACTACTGTCCCAAAAAGAAAAAAAAAGGTGGTGTTGACTAGTATGTGTGATTCAGTTCTGAGAGGAATAGAGTCAGCAATTTCCACAGCAGACATGATTGCAAGGGAAGTGTGTGGAAAATGTGAAGATCCAGTATGTGATAGAGAAATTGACCTGACTAATCAAATCTACTGACTACCATCTCTTTCATCTGCTTCATGCAGGAACAAAAGCCACTACCAGAAAAAGACTAGAAATTATACCAAAGGACTATGAGGATATAGAGGGAAAATAGTTTGGAGCACAAGTAGTGTTTTTGTCCATACTTCCAATTGAAGGTCATGGCCCAATAAAGGAGCAAAGGATTCTGAATGTCACCCACTGGCTCAAGTTGCCATAAAATCTTTGGATTCCTGGGACCATGGTCTACAGCAGGGATGTCAAACGCATGTTGTCACGGCAGTGTCACGCGACGTATTGGAACTTGTTTCCTCTTTGTTAAACCGGGCATGGGCGTGGCTAGAGCATGATGCATCCAGCCTTTGGGCCAGGAGTTTGACCATCCTGCTCTACAGGAAGGGCTTCTGGTGAAAGATACATTTGTACCTTGTTAAGATTGGGAAGAATGAATTAGTAAGGTATCTTCCTCAGGTTATCTAGCTGGTTTTAAAGTAAATCTGGAAAAAGACTAATATCCAGAACCAGACTCAAAGCATAAACCTGAAACAACAAACCTTACAACAAGAAAAGAAATGGTAATAAGGAAAGGAGTGCTCAGAAATATAGTAGGAGATACAGATGAGAAATTAAGAAGTCTATACTATACTAAAGGGTTCAGATTCCTGTATACCAATGCTAAGACATAATATACATGAAGAACATTCTGACATAAGAGACATAGAAATAGTTAAATAATAGTGAAATAATATACACAAATAAATTAGCTCAAAGTCCTAGTCTGGGAAAGCAAATATAACATTCTGAAATCTAATAGAATGGAATGAAACATAGTATAGTGTTGGAAGGGTCTAAATTGTTCAAAAGAAACAATAAAAGACAAAGAGGAAAATTATATTATGCATAAGGAAATAAGTGACAAGGGTAAAAATGCTGCTGAAAACATCTTAGAGAATATTAAATGAAAAAGAAATAACAACAATAAACTGTTGTAGGAGTGTGCCATACCTAACCAAGCAGAAGATATATGAACTCTTTGGAATCAGATGGCTGAGGTGTCCATTACATACAGTTGCCTGAATAACTCTACTCCACACATAGTCTTTAATGGAGACTATGTATTCACAGAGAGAGATACATAGTGGGGTACCCATAGATCCAGTGTCATGAGCCCAGTGATCTTCAATATTTTGATATATAAATTAGGGAGACAGAAGGGATATTCAGTAAATTTGCATAGTTGCTAACAATTCAGAAAACAGGATCAAGAGGTTCAAAAGGATCTTGACAAACATAACACTGAAGTTTTCCCAACAAAATGCAATTCAATGAGGAGAAATGTAGGTTTCCATACCTAGGTAGGAAAAATCAGGCCAATCAAAACAGGCCATAATTGGCTCCGCAAGAACAATCCCAAAGGCAGACTCATTGATCAAAAGGATCTTCACTATTAAACATTGTACAAAGAATTTCATGCAATCTTGGGTTACATCAACAGATGTATAATGTTGAGATTATGGGAAACCATCATCTTTTCTACACTGTTAGGTCAGACCTCTCCTGGAATATTGTATCCAACTGTTATCATCACAATATTAGAAAAATGCTGAGGACCTGGAAAGAGTACTGATAAAGCAACAAAGATGGTGAGGGGCTTGAAGGCTAGATTCTATGAAAAACACAGTTAAAAGCATTGTGTAAGCTTAGCCTAAAACAAAGAGAAGGCGGAAGGGAAACATGATAGCAGTCTTTCAGTGCTTGAAGGGCTGTTACAGGAAGAGGATGTAGATTCATTCTCTGTAGTGTCTGAGAATAGTACAAGAACCAATTGATAGAAACTTTACTCAGAGAGATCCAAATTCTAAAGTAGGAGTAATTTCCTGACTGTGAGATTATAATGCAATAAAGTTGTATAATGCAATAAAGTTGTATAATGCAATAAAGTTGTATAATGCAACAGTCCTATAATATTATGAACAGTCTAATTGTTGGACAAATGGGTGCCCTATTACTGCAAATTTTCAAGCAAAGGTTGGACATCCATATGTCTGGGATGATCTGGGAATTCATGCTCAGGATAGGGGAATGGATCAAAAGACCTCCAACATACTTTCCAATCCTATATTTCCTTTTTCAGAAAGCAACACTTACTCTTTAAGCTGAAATCTGTTAATAAAACTTTATAATTTAAAAATAACCCTTCTTTTCTTTGAAAACTCTGAATACTTTTGGAGTCCTGCCACTGCACAATCTGTTTGAATTGCAAGCCATATTCAACACAGCATAAACCAAATCCATTTTTTCCTCGTTTCATCCCCCCCACTGCTGATCACAGATATTTTCAGAAGCTAGCTGAGTGAGTATGAAACATGAGCTGGAAAACAAAGGGTATGATGGGCAGCTACCAGCAGAAAACAAAGCATAGGAGAAATGGCCTTGAATAGAAAAACTGGTATGAGATTCCAGAACAGCCAGATATTTTTCAGGGGGTGCTGTGCCATTGGTCTAAGCAGAAATGAGGTACAATTCTAATATGCTGAATCTTTAGACTACAATGTGCAACATTTATAAATTAAGTTGAATAACATCTAGGTGATCTCTTTTTCACTGCAGGAGGAAAATAGTAGGGCATATGGCTACTATGGATTTTCCCTTTTTTCTGATGAACCACTTATGCTGTCTAACAGCAAAGATGTATCTATCATCACCCTTTCTTCTTTATTCATGTGTTGACAAGATATTAGGAACAATTGCAGCAGAAGAAAACAGAAAACAGTTACAGGAATTTTTGCAGGGTCACGCGGATAAGACCTAAGAGACCAAACAAATGTGGTCAATAGCAATTATACAGAAGACAAGTATGAGCATATTTAGAAATCTTTCAAATTACTGGTACATAAATATCTAGCATTACTGCTGTGCGAACATGATAATGAAAAATATATTTGAAAGAATTATAATCAAGACCAAGACCAACTCACCTCCCCTTTTCTGTTACACCACATGCAAGTTTCATTCAACCAATGTTTGCTTCATGTGCAACAATAGGGCAAAATCAATTTAACATCTGAGAGAAAATAATAAATTTCTGAATATAAAAAAGAGGAAAACAACAAAGTGTTCTTTTAAAAAAGGAAACATGATGCAAATGATATAGAGGAAAATTAGTAACTTGTTTTGTTAGGAGTCATTCAAGAGCTGTTCCAAGAAGGAAACTCAAGAGACCCCACTTATTCAGAGTGACACAGTAATATACAGTGCATTATAATCACTGCTTGGGAACTAATCAGATTTTTGTGATTCTTGCACGTTGCACTCTGGACAATGATGTCATCATTCAACAGAATGAGGGCAGATTATGTTCTCTGAATGGATCAAGCATGTATTATGTTAATAAAAATATCTGAATACAGGCCATGGGATCAATCATTTAATTGATATTGTTGCTGCAAGGAAGATAGGACATGAATACTTACGTCCCACTTAAGAGTCTCAAAGCTGCACATAAAGCAATTGGATTTTCAATTTATGATTCACCTCATGCAAATGCCTTATTATATTCTGTAAAACACAGGGCTTCCTGTGAACACAACAGCAAAAAGGAAATATAAAACCTGATTTATCAAATAAGTTATTATAACCCTTGGTTTTAGCAAGTGGCAGCAACCTTGGTCTGAGATAAAAAATCATTCTAAGTTGGATCCGATTACTACCTGAAAGGGAAACCTCCAGAAAATATCAAGATATCTCCAGAAAATATCAAAATATCAAGCTAGGCTCAGAACTTTAAAAAAATATGCTCTCAATGAAGGTAATGGAAGTCCACTTCTATACTCCTGCCAAAAATACTACATGGACGTGCACATGAAGTCATCAGAAACTTGGTTCAACTTGAATGAAATTTTTGGTCATTAAAAATTTCTAACCACGCACTGAAATCACTTGAGCTACAAGGGTATCTTTATTTTAAATCTATTTCCTATGAAGGAAGGTCTTCAACTTTCAGCCATTCAGCTATCGATACTACAATGAAAAAGTTGTGCATTAAGCCTAATGCATCTGCGCATACAAAAATCAATGGTACAATTGTCTTAGATAAGTCACTACAACTGAATCCAAAACAATTTCAAGGAAAATACTTGATTTGGAGACACAAGGAATTATAGTAACTTGACATTAATACTGTTCATTAATTTTTGTTCTCTGTTATTCTAAAATTACATTGTCTTAAAATCACGCCCAACATGTCATGATTATGTGATGCTTGAACAATGAGAAAATATGTGGATGAAGTATTTAAAATTTACATTAAATTATAATCTAAAAGAAAATTTCTGTAAAATGGACTTATAATTTTTATAAGATGGACCAACAATCCCTACTCACAGTCATTCATGCCTTAGTAACTTCCTGTCTTGACTATTGCAATGCGCTCTACATGGGGATGCCCTTGAAGAGCATCTGGAGGCTCCAGTTGGTGCAAATTGCAGCAGCCTGCATGGTTTTGTGCAGACCCTGGTGTGCACATGTATTACCTTCCTGCGGGAGCTGCATTGGCTGCCGATTTACTTCCAGATGCAATTCAAGGTGTAGTTTTAACCTTTAAAGCCCTTCATGGCTTGGGTCCAGGTTATCTGAGGGAACATCTCTTGCCAGTTACATCTATCTGACCCATCAGAATTGGAAGGCAAGGAATGCTGTCGATCCCATCCCCAAGGGAGATACAGCTGGTGGGACCCAGAAGGAGGGACTTCTCTGTGGTAGCTCCCTCTCTCTGGAACATCATTCCCCCAGAGATTAGAATGGCCCCTATTCTAATTTTCTTTCAGAAGATGCCGGGAGAACCCAGAGCAGGATGGAGCCCATTAAATGGCTCGTGTGATCTGTTGTCGCTGGGGTGGGAGATGGGGGGGTGATTTTATTATATTAATTTGATTCTTCTTACTAGTTTTATTGTTTTAAATGTGGTTTTATATCTTGTAAGCCGCCTTGAGTCACCATGGGCGAATAGGCAGCAATATAAATCAAATAAATAAATAAGATGGTGTATGATTGGTATTTAACACAAGAAAAATTATCTAAGATGTACATGTCAAAAGGAATGTTGGAAGTGTAAAAGTAAAAAACAGACTTTTTATCATCTATGGTGGACACGTGATAAGACAGAAAAATTTTGGAGTATGGAGATAAATTTTGAAAATGGAGATAAAAATGAAACCAGAACTTTTTTGGGGGGCCTAATAAAAAAAGAACTGGAGAAAAATTTGGGACTGTGTTATTATATATGTTGACAGCAATAAGACTATTGTACGCACAAAAATTGAAGGACACTTCAATTGCTACTATTTTGAATTTTTGAATTTTATTGCACTTCTATACCGCCCCTCTCCCGAAGGACTCGGGGCGGTGTACAGCAAATTTAGAAAACATATCACAGTACAAAAATAGAAAATTTTTGGTTTACTAAAATTTGGCTACTATGGTTTATAGAAGTTGATGGAGTTGGCTGAAATGGCAAAAAGGGCGTTGGTACTTACCTGATACGCCCGTTCTCTTTGAGCTGTGAAGAGCATTCAGTAGTGGGAGGTGCTTCAGTCTCCGCATGTCTAGGCTGGGCTTAATTTCCGGAACGCTCCTCCTCCTCCTCCTCCTCCTCCCCAGCGTTCCCCAGTTTTGGCGAAAACAAGAGAATAAACAACACTCGCCCTGAACGCCTTAACAATTAATTGGCCAAAACAGGATCCCACCAGATGGAAAAAGGGGTGGGGCTGGATGCTCTTCACAGCTCAAAGAGAACGGGAGTTTTAGGTAAGTACCAACGCCCTTTCTCCTTTGAGCTGTTCAGAGCATCCAGTAGTGGGACATACCAAAGCTTGGCCTGTCCTATGGGAGGGACTACTTCTTGGGAATGTGTACAGAAGACCCGTGGACCCATTGCAGAATTCATCTGCCAAAGGAGGCCTCAGCGGATGCAAACACATCTATTTTATAATGCCTAATGAAGGGTGATGGAGAGGCCCAGGTTGCGGCTCAACAAATATCAGTTATTGGTGTCTGCATGGCCCATGCTGCCAATGTTGCTGTGCTCCTTGTTGAATGAGCTGTCATGCCCCTAGGCACCTATAGTGATTGAGTCTGATACATTTTCGCTATTGCAGCCCATAGCCAACGGCCTATTGTAGAAGAAGATACCTTGCATCCCTGAGTTTTGGGCTAAATCGACACAAATAAAGCTTCCGTTTTCCTGAAAGTAGCTGAGCGGTGAATATATATTCGCAATGCTCGCCTCACATCAAGCTGATGCCATTGTAGTTCCAACCTTTGAGATGGCCTGGGACAAAAGTTAGGAAGTATCAGCTCTTGTGCCCTGTGAAACATTGAATTAATTTTGTATATAAACGTAGGATCAGGACAAAGGACTACCCGGTCAGAATGGAAGACACAAAGGTCTTTTCTGATCGACAAAGCTGCCAGTTCCGAAATACGACAAGCGGAAGTGATTGCTACAAGGAAAATGACTTTGTACATCAGAAATTGGAGACTTGATGATTTCAAGGGTTCGAAAGGGTACTTAGTGAGTACAACGAGGACCTTGTTAAGGTCCCAAGTGGTATAACGGTGAAACGCTGGTGGGTGTAAATTTGTGGCTCCTTTGGCCCATTTTTCCTCCGGCTTTAATGCCTCCAGCGCTTCACTGGGAATGGAGGAGGACGCTAATTCCACTATAGGTTCATCTACCTCGGGAGTATTCAACAATTTTGAGAAATCAGGAGCCAAATTGAAATATTTCCTGTCATATCCCGTGGGGTCCGGGTACGCCACTGGAGATGCCCACTGTTTCTGTACCAGGTCCGAAAACATGGGAGGAATTGGGATCACCTCTGCCTCAACTACTGGTTGGTTGAAAATTAGATCTTCTGGTCCCTCTTCTGAAGGAGCTGGAGTGGTAGAAGGGGTAGAGTTGTTCAGGCGCGCAATGTTTTTTGCCTTAAGAGAGGTCTGAAAAGTTGTGGGCGGAATAAGCATGTAAATACAAGTTGATCGGGAACAAAGCCCTCATCCTCAGACATTCCCCTTTCTAAGGGGTCTGCTTCCAACAGGGGCTCACTGTCATGTATTGATCCTGATTCAACCTATTCCATTTGATCAATTTGATCCACTTCCTCCTCCTCCTCAGTCGGCCCTTGGAGGGGCACTTCCCCTTGTAAAGGTACCTGGGTATCGTTGACCTGGTCAACGATCTCAGCGATTGGGAATCATAATCAGCGGTTACAGTATGTTCCCTGGTCAGAACTGTGTGTTGAAGACCTGCTGCAATTCCCTGGCAGATTGCCAGCTCCATCCAGGCCTTCATCCTCTCTGGAACTTCCTTTGGAGGAATGTCATCCTGTTGAAGACCAGCAGCCGTTGGAGTGAATGTAGCTTCGGAAGCCCTTTGCGTGGTTGGTGTTCCAGGTATCTGGGCCTGTTGGCTTTGGGGAGCCAAGCTGCGCCTGGATGAGAGGGACAGATCTAGGGGCGAGGAGGGGGGAAGAGGTAGACGCACCTGGACTGGAGGAGGAAAAGTCCTGTGAGGTCCTGTGCACCTCCCGTGTGCACTTATCTATCTGCTTTTCTAATGCTTTACGGCGCATGTTGGCATCCCTTTCTGAAGCTTTAGAATTCCCTTTAGCCTGCTTTAGTTTGTGCTGAGATTTGGCTTTGATCTTCAAGGATGAGATCTGAGAGCTGCTACCACGTGCCATTTCGATTGAAGGAATTACAGTATGCTTGTTATTCAATGCAATACTGTGAAGGCGGCTGGCACGCCCAGGGGCCTGATCTAAGGACAGACCAGTTGCCCTGATGTTTTTATTCCCCTCCTTTCTCTCTCTTTTTTTTAATACCTATCTATAATGAGTCATACCTCAGTAATATTTTATTGGTATTAAAATATACCAAATAATAATAATAACAATAAGAATAATAGTTGTTGTTATATAATCACTAATATATATTGCTATATGTATATGAATATCAATTAAATAGCACGAGGCTAAAATGTTGAAAACCAAACAGCCAAATTGAGAATGCCTAAAGGCCCAAATTGATAAAGGTAGA
>JANHFN010004019.1:11094-34887 GCA_032468175.1 Toxicocalamus goodenoughensis | reverse complement strand
ATATTTCTTTCTCTCCCCCAAACTCTGCCAGAAATGAGTCTTTGGGGCCCTGCAAGGCCTCCTGCTACAAGAGCTGCACCGGCGCAACAAGTCTCACAAAGACTCATTTCTGGTGGAGTTTGGGGGAGAGAAAAAAGACTTCTGCTGCTTCTGCTGCTTTCCTTGCATGGAACCAAAAGTCTCTCTCTCTCTCTCTCCCCCTCAGAATGGAGCTGCAGAAGGTAATCTGCGATCCCAAATAAAAGAATGATCGATTGGTAGGAAAACAGGGTGGGGAATTTTCTTGCAGACTTTTTTGGGGCTTTTCCCAGGGTCTCTGGTCCGCAGGATTTTAAATTATGAGTTTGGTGGTCCCTGAGGTCCAAAAGGTTGGCGACTCCTGCTCCAAAGCACCTGAAGGCAGGTTAAGAAGCAATGGGTGGAAACTACTCAAGGAGAGAAATAACCTAAAACTAAGGAGAAATTTCCTGACAGAACAATTAATCAGTGGAACAACTTGCCTCCAGAAGTTCTGAATGCTCCAACACTGGAAATTTTAAAGAAGAGAATGGACAACCATTTGTCTGAAATGGTATAGGATTTCCTGCCTGAGCAGAGGGTTGGACTAGAAGACCTCCAAGGTCTCTTCTAACTGTTATTCTGTTCTGTTCTGCTGTATTCTATCATTATAAATGAATCATTAAGTGGTCACATGATACTGCACTTTATAACTTCATTACTTAGCAGTTGGAATCCCAGTCTCAAATGCAGTTATAATTCAAGGACCATCTGTACAAGATCAATTTTTGCTTTTTTCTTCCTGGTATGTTAGCTTTGTTCTCAGAAGACAAGCCATGCTTGAATCCTATGATTAAATGAGATTTGTGATGAATGATGGTTGTCTGTATTTTAGGCTCTAAAATGTTTCTTATATGAAGTTAAAATCCTCATAAAAAAAATAATACAGACTATGGTATTTCCACCAACATTAAGAGTCATAATAGGTTTTTTTAATGTAACAAAATTTTCTAAACCCATACAATAATACTTTTTAAAAAAACTTACAATACTTTCAACTTACTCCATCTATACACCAGATTCTTTGTTTTTCAATCTAGCTAAAATAACATGTTACATTTTACATATATTTATTCTTGTAAGTATTTAGTAGGGATCAGATATCTTATTCCATTTCACTTACATTCGTAAAAGCTTAGTTACTTTAAATTATACATAATCTCTCTTTCTTATAATCACACTGCTGTACAATGAAACAGAAACATTTAAAAAGCTTTCTTTAAGACATAAGTGGGTAGATGTGACCATAACTGATTTGTTAATTTAGTATGTATAGATCATAGGGAAAAATAAAGAAGTCTATACCATCAAAATTAAACACAGAATAAAAACTTTTACCCCCCATGCGGAAAGAACATCAAAAGGAAAGTTGAACTATACAAAACTGCTGACTTCAGGATATTTCTTCTTTAAAAACAAGACCCTCTCATTGGAAATATGCATTCCCCCCCCTCCACCAAATTGTTTCTGGGTAAACAGAAATTATTTCAGAAACCGCCTGGAGTTAAACATACATTTCAATGTATTCTCCTCTAATAGTGCTTTTACGTAATTTTGGAATCTGAAATTTATCTTGCCAGCTGTAATATTTCAACTGTGAAGTACACATATAAAATTTCACTTCCCCTCCCCCAAACCATATTCTTTCCCCTGGTAGTCTTCCCTTAATCACAATTAAGCTTGGAGTTTTTGTTGCAATTGTTGTTTAAATATTCTGTATATTCATAGACATATACATTTGCTAATGTACTATAACATCAACCCAGTTTACTGTGTTTCTGTGTTTGAAACTCTTCTAGGTAAGGTTTTCTGTTATTTCGTTTTCAAAGACCAGATCCTGCTGCAGAAAATTAATAGCTGGGCAGTAAAATAGTTTAGAAACAGGAAATTACTTACAATAACTCAACATAGGCAACAAATGGCATCATGTACATTGCAAAATAATTGGACAATGATTTCACAATGTCATGGAATGATTAGTAATAAGTCCAACATATTTGTAACTATTGTTGGTGATCAGATGTTCAATGGAATTTTAATATCAGAAGAATTGGGAATTTATGCTTCTCAGCTAATGCGTAAGGATGTTGGACAAAAATTTTATGAATCAGAATATTTTGAAATTATGGATTGAGAATCTTGTTTTAGCATTGGTTTTATTATTAATTTTCTATAATGCAGATTTTCGTATACTGTACTGCAAATAAAGAAATGCATTCATTGCATGTGTTAATTTTATTAAATCAACTTAGCAGTCCTACATATTTACTAATTTTAGAGAACTTTTTTTTTCTTTTTAGGTACATCATAAAATTACAGAAAGGGCTGGTGCTTAAAGCCTTTCAGAACCAAATAAAAACATTTTAAACTAACCATTTCCTGCACTTCCTTCTGGGTGAGGAATGATCTCATCTGACAGCCACATGGTGACATGACAATGTAAGAAGGCATTGCTTATGTGACATGTAATTTACTTTTCAATGTATATGCAACTTTTGATACCATCTCCATGGTATTCCAAATTAGGGGTTGGAAATACATCTCTTGAAGTTCTACTCCTTCCTGGGCAAAAGGCTTCAGATTGTAGTTCAGATAATTATCATTCTACTTTACAACTTTTTAATTACAGGATTTCACAACTTTAAGTGTATCCCACATGTTTTTTATCATCTGTATAAAGTTGCTAGAAGTGATTTTCAGAGATTATGAGACTGAATACCACCTATAGGTAGATGACCACTCAAGTCTACTCCTTTCCATATTGATCAAATACGTCTTTGGCTGACTCCTGGTTGATCCTGAATTATGGCAGGAGAAGCTATAAAACTTGAAACTGAAACCAGACAAATTAGTAGTTGGAGAAATTTGATTGGGGCAGAGAAGTCCTAACCTCTTTATGACTTCTAACTACATCTCTTCTTGGTTAGGTCTAATCAGGCTATTATTGTGCATGTAAGGGCTATCTACTGATTAAATAACTGTAAAGCAGGTTATCCTTGAAGAAATTTAGAAGTTGCACTGGATCCAGAATGTGTCATCCAGACTTCTGTTGAATGTTTCTCAATGACAGCATATAACATGTGTTCTGTCAACAATATAATAGCTTCCCATTTTGTTCTTGTTCAAATTCAAGGTGCTTGATACATAAATCCTTTAATGCTTTGAATCCCACCAAGCAATAAAGAGGCTCACCTGAAAATAACTAGAAAGGTCAGCTTTCTTAGTAGCATCACTGTATTTATGGATTTCCCTCTCCTTAGAAGTACAGACTATTCCATTCTTAGTTTGCTTAAGAAGCTAAAAACATTTTAATATCCAAGCTTCCTTCCACAACCACCCTATATATTACTTAATATATTACTTTAAATTACTGCTTGAATATTTTAAGATTGGAGCTATGAATATTCACCAGCCATGGATCATAGTAATTTATAAAGATTATAAAATGTTATCAAACAATTATCAAATTGTTATTATTTTAGATCTATACTGTGAACTATTGTGAGCTGGTAAATGAGACAGAACAAATGAATGCTCTGGCTGTTTCTGAAGCAGTGACAAAAATATGCTATAAAGCATAAGTCTATTTCTATGAAGTAAAAAAATAAATCTATAGACGGGTTTACAGTCACTGAAAAATGCAACGCAGTTTTTGTCACTACTCTATTAATTGTGATTTTCAAACTGTGGTTTATGATACATTTTAATAATTGTGCTTTATGTAATAAGTCTCAACTGAACATATTATGATTTGGCAAAGGTACAAATCCAAGCATTATGCTTCATAATAGTATGAAATGTCAGTCTTATCTTTAAAGCATCTCTTTCTGAACAACTAAATCTTCATCTTAGATTTATCAGAATAAAAGGCGTGGTTATCTCAGGGTTTGTACTCCAAGATTAGATATTTTACCACCTTACAAGATTTTGGCAATGACTGCAACACATTTGGCTTACCGGGTAGCTTTTCCTTTTGTGGAGAAAACTAAGCCAAAACTCTGGATGACACAAAATTCTGTTACTGGTTTTACACAACATATATCTCAAATCTAAGTAAACCTTCCCCCACAATTTTCTCTTTTTTTGAGAAATGAAATCTCATGTTCTTTTAATTCTGAATCTCACACAAGTTTATATGCATAATTTATCTTCTACAATTATACTATTCTTCCCCACTATGCTTGTAAAAAAAAGAAAACTAGTATATTTATGCAGAGTTCTAAATAAGTGAGTGCAGTGTATATTAAAGTTCATGTTAATTAAGCATAATGCAATACTACCAATTTAATGTCAAGTTCTTAATTGTGATGGTCACATACTAGAGAGTTCATTTCTTCTAACTGAAGAGATCTGAGAGCACATAATGACAGAGAGAACTGCAGGGTACATGTAATCAGCAGTTTCCACAGGTCTTTAAAGCAACCTTTTAACTATCTTCCACATTGTGAGTGGCAGCTCTGCATTTGTTGTATCTCTGCAAGGTTTCTGAAGCAGCCAAGTTTATTGTGATCTAGTTATCACAGCAAAGTCAGCAGTGATGTTCCTTCATTGTAATTGTTTTAACTCAGTGTTATAAAATACTTCAATGTTCAGCAAACAAAGCATCAGTAAAGTACTTTAAGTCATATTAAGATGATCGCTGCAGCCCACAAGGCATCTACACAGATTGCATACTTTGTTACAGATTTTGTGGGTAATTCCCCAACAAAATAAATTCTCCTGCCAACTTGTACAGTAGTTATTCCCACATGTCTATTCTGTGTGCTAGTGCCTACCATCTGGAAAGAACTTATGGGTGTCTCCTATGACAACTTTTAGCCTTCTACTGAAAACTAATATCTTTACTTAGGTTTTACCTGTGTGAATGGTTGTCTTTTTAGTCCCCCTAACCCAATTTTAAATAAAAAGTTTACTGTTTCTGCATTGTTTTAAATTAGTGTACCCACACATGCATATATTTATAACAATAAATATAAGCTGTATTTGCATAGAATGGGTGTTGGTGTACCTGAATGCCATTTCTCCTTGTAGGCAAGACAGGTCAAGAATGGGTTGCTTGGACTGAGTCTGTCTAAAAGGCTGATTAGCCTAGCTCTGCCCACTCTGGGTGGCTCCTCCCAGCTTTCGGCAAATGCATCAAGACAGACAGGACTACCTCTGAAAAAGACAAATAGAGATTGTTATTGGGTCCCCCTCCCACCTGCCCCTATTACGGACCAGTTCCATCAGGGTGGGGCTGACCTGTTTTGCTTACAAGGAGAAATGGCGTTCAGGTACACCAACATCCATTCTCCCTTGTAAGGTTGCGACAGGCCAGCAATAGTACATAGCAAAGCTGGATTGTCCTCAGGAGGTTCCAAGACTAGTCCCGGCCTCCATGCTCCGTGACAACTCTCTGCAGAACCCTTCTGCCAAACGCCGCATCTACTAAAGCAAAGATGTCCGGATGGTAATGAAGGAGAATGAAAGGAGATGTCAATGTGTCTGCCTTGCAGACCTCTTCAATGGACTCCTGTGTTGCCCAGGCCGCAGTTGTTGCAGCACTGCGAGTGGAAAGAGCCGTAATGCCTCTGGGTAACAGGAGGGAACGACTCGAGTATGGTTTGATATGCACTACTTAAGCCACCTGCTGATTGTGGATGGAGTTACTTCCCCCCCCCCCCAACATAGCAGGTTGGAAGGAACAGAAAAATGGATTCTGTTCTGTGGAATTCTGAAGTTCCTTTTGAGATAGATTTATAGCGCCCTATGCACATCTAGGGTGTGCCAAGCTTTCTCCATGTCATATACAGGATTTTGGATGGAAACCTGGAAGAACCAGCTCTTGAGATGTGTGGAACAAGGTGTTGACTTTGGGGATAAATGCTGGATCCATCCTCAAAACTATCCAGAGAGGGTGAAAAATACATAGGTCTGGGCGAACTGAGAGAGACAGCGTGACCAATCCCGACACTCTTCTGGCCAAAGTGATAGCCACCAAGAAGGCTACCTTCAAAGTAAAAGGGTGCAGACTGGCCAATCTTAGAAGTTCAAATGGAACCTAGGTCGGGGACTGCAACACCTTACAAAGATCCCAGGTACAATACCTGTGCACAATAGGTGGGCGCAGACTGCTCACCCGTCTGAGGAACATATGGACCGCAGAATGATGTGCTAATGACTCCAATTTGCCACATGTCCTCACTGAAGGAATGGCCACTACCTGACGATGAAAGGTGTTAGGAAAAAGACCCTTATCCAACTCAGCCTGTAAAAAAAGCTTCAAAAAGTTTTGCTACAGAGGCCTCCAAAGGTTGGATGTGTGATTTGGAGCACCAACGGGAGAAGGCTTGCCAGGTAGCATCATAGATGCACATGGTAGAAGGTCTCCTGGAGGCCTGAATGGTTCTGCCCACTTAATCAGAGAGATGGGCGCATTTTAACCTTCAGAAAAAAACCTAAGAGATGGGAATCACCTCCTTTCTCACCATCCGTTCGTCGAAGAGAACATTTGATTCCATAGGAGGCTGAGCAGCGGCCTCCTCTTCATCCGCATCCTTCAGATTGGCTGAATTCCTGCTTTGAATAGCAAAGGAGTGAATAATGTATGCTTGAAATCACCTGCGAACTCTTGAGATTTCAGGGGAAAAGCCCTCATCTTCAGACATATCAGACTATCTTGTCTGGTTTGCCAATCAAAGAATGCACAGCAGCAACAGATGGAGCATAGGTCGATATAGAAAACACATGTTCCTGAATCAAGGAACCCCTATCTGATAGTAGAGCCTCTTGATCCCAGGAAGGTTGCAACGAAACCTCAGAAGCCGCTGAAGAATGCCAGGCTTACCTTCAGAGATACCCTTCCTGATAGTCCTATCAATCAGGACTGTACATTAACCAGGTCATCTGGGTCAGAAGGCTTGGCAGGTCTAAGACCAGTAACAGTGGGCATAAAGAGGCTTCTACTCCAGGCCTACTGCATTCACGCTCTTGCCAAGAAACTGCACTGAAACCTCCAAGAGGGACACCAAATGACTTCCCTCATCTGAGGGATGAGGAGAGGCCTCCCTTCATCAGGGGACCATGTTTGGGCTATGGTTATGGAGGAAGATCCAGGTTCCTGTTCCTGAAGGTCAACTGTGAGACGAAGCAGGAAAAGATTTTTTTTTCTGAAGAGCTTGCCCCAGAGGTCTTTTGCACCTTGCAACATGCTTCTTTGTGGACCTCTGGCGCCTGGAAGCATCCTTCTCCTCCGCCTTAGATGCCTTCTTAGCTGGCTGCATTCCTTTGCTACTTGAAGGAGATGGAGCTGCCCTGTGGGATGTTGCTGCTCTGGAGACCCTGTTACCTCTAGGGGCATCTGCCATCTTGAAATCAGAAGGCCTTCTGGACTAACAGTCCCATGCAAGGAGGAGAACACATGAAGGGTTTTTTAAAATCCAGGGGATATCTTCTTACTTATCCCTAACTTCCAAGAACCACTTCAATAGGAGGGTTTAACACCTAATACTGGGACTCATATCCATAGGGGCCTAATAGGGCTATTGAATATAGACTAGGCCTGGCCTGAAGCCTGGGAGCCCTGGTCTACTTCGGAGATAGGTCCCCACCAGGATGAAATAAATTAAACAGCGCCTACCCTTCATTGTCTTCAGGCCTAGCAACAATGAGAGACTGTTAGCCTAGTGCTAGCCAGGTGCTACAGTGGTGGAGGATCAGGCCTAGCCTCTTCAAAATGGCCACCTCAGGTCTGGAAGACTTCCAAAATGGCCACCAGCGGCCATGAGGTGGTTCAAAATGGGCACCTGTGGCCACGAGGTTTCCTGCTTCACCGACGAATCCCGATGGAGGTTCCCCGGCCTTTGGCTGCTCCCTGGGGATCAGTGGCAGCTGAAACCCTAACCGCTCGAATAGTGGCTCTTCTCTTCACCGCAGAGACTCATAATTAGCCCCGCAGCTCCTAAAGTGCTAGGATACAGCGGATTCCCCTTCACCGCGGAGTCCTGAAAACGGCCCCACAGCCCTCACTGGCTGCTCTGGGGGACAGGGCAGCTCTCAGTTGTAGCACAGCTCCAATAACCAGCTGAGAGTTGGAGCTGCGTTATATTGAGCTTCAAGGCTTTTTTTGTTGATTCTTTTCAATTTGAGAAGATTTTCAAAATAGAAGCTTGGCTTTTGAATTTGAAGGCAGGAGAGGCAGTGAATTGCATGCGTCCTGGCTGAGGACTGAGTCGAAAGCTGGGAGGAGCCACCCAGAGTGGGCAGAGCTAGGTGAATCAACCTTTTAGACAGACTCAATCCAAGCAGCTAGGACAAGAGCAACCCATTCCTGACCTGTCGTAGCCTTACAAGGAAGAAAAGTGTGTTGAGATATATTAAATACATGGATACATACAATTCTGAAAAGCTTCAATTAGGAATTAGAATTCTGAATATACTTTTGGAAATTAATAAAAATAAAATTGGTATCGGCTGTGTTCCAGGAGAGAGAGGTTGGCTTAGGTGTGTCAAATTAACAGAAATTATGCCTTAGCTATGTGAAACCTGCTATGGGTTAAGTCACTGAAAATGTTGAAATAGCCCAGGCACTTTCATTTAATCAATATATACAGCTGCACTTCATTTACTAATATGGTCCTCAACCACTTTCTGTGCCTGCCTTCTTTTCATGTATGTGTAGGCTACTTGTACTCAGAAATTCTAGTGATTATATTTAGATGTTCTGTGCTTCCATTTATATTTTGGAAATCTTTTTCTAGCATTCAAAGCTGGAATGGATCCTGAAAACTTTGGTTTTAATCTTAAATTAAATTTATAGAAGAGTTAGAATCACTTTCCCCTAATAGATACTTTGCACCCCATCCAAAATAACTTTTAAAGCCCAGTTAGGGACGCACACACAAAAAAATATATATTTCCATTAATTTCTGTATATTAACTTATACAGTATTAAGATCTGAGGTTCTAATTTCTAACAGGAATGAGGAATGTGTTTATGCTCGGCAATCTTCTCCAGAAAAAGTAATTAAAATCCAGCCAAAGTGCCAGCATTGTTAATGTTTTTAATATTTCATTAAAATAAAGATCACATTTGGTATTCAAGTTGACAAAAGATCCATGCTTGCTATCTATTTCATTGGCAAGCGCAGGTAAAGTATAAATCTCAGAACACCTGGTATGCCCCCAAGCACTTTCCTGTTAACACTTATGATCTAAGAAGAATTTAACACGATTAACTAGTTCTTCCAATGTTGTTTTAAAGCCAGTAGCTCTCAACAATAAGTCTTTCAAAAACAATGGGTTAGAATTTGAGAGAACCAAATAACATTTTTTATAATTACCAAACTATCTCATGCTATTTGTGGAGAAGAATTAGATGCTGGGGGGGGAAAACAAGACTGTTTGATAACTATAATTCAGTATAACTGAAAGCTCTAGTTTTCAGAAATGACTACAGAAACAGAAAATAATAAAAAAGTTCTGTTTTTCCACAAAGTAGAAAATACTATTATGGATATATTCTAGTTTTTCTTCCACACCTAAGTAACTATCCCTTTTCTGGTCAGGAAAAAATTCCTAGATCAAATCGATGTAGATATCTACAGCATGTTTACTTGATTATTTACAGTTAATTAATTTGGAACACCTTTCCTTGGAGGACCTGTGTTTGGGGTATAGAAAAGTTGGAAAGTACCAGAGGTTTCTGTAATGGTTTTATATACAGTATTTATTATTTTTATTACTATGTGCAAGGCCCATTGTGTTTAAAATGGGCAGCTATTTGTGTTTTCACTAAATAAAGCTGATAATTTCTGCACGTTTATTGGGCTCTAATTTCTGAAACAGATTCTACACCTATCTCCTCTCAAAACAGAACCACATAAATAGTTTTATTTAAAGCATGTGTATACTTTGCTGTTCTCACCATTCAAATGTTGTTTTATTTAAGGCAGAAGTGGATAAGGTAGCACAGAACACCACCTGGCAGAATACAATTAAATAACCTCACTTTATTAAATCAACTTCCTCCTTGTTAGTTTATATTCAAAGCAAATATAAAATGTCTTGGGCATAATAACCATAGTGATAATGTTAAAAACTCCTGAGGGACACGAACTGCAACCACAGCCTCAACAGAACAACAGAATACTGAGATGGAAAACTACTCTAGCCACTTTCTCTACTCAATCAGAAAACCCCTCTTTGAGCAAAAATATATAACTGTTTAAAAATTATAAAGTTGTTAAGATGTGCTATTCATAACAGAAGTAACGTGTCTTCTCAAACATATTTAAAGTGATCCATTTAATTATAATTTTCTTCAACCTTCTTTGAAGAACAAGACAAACTTTCTTGTTAATTCTAATTTAAATGATTAAGAGACAGCAGTCTTAGTATTCCTTTCATCATGCACCAAACAAAAGTAAATGAACCACTCAAATATTTTTCAAAAATGAGACCGGACTAGAAATCAGGACACCATGACATGAAATCCAAATGGGCATGAAACTAGTAGAGAAACAAGACAAGGATATCAATTCACTCCCTTATTAACATTCATCACTGCATTAGAAATATTGGCAGAAAAATTACAAGGTGATAAAGAAGCAACAGGTTTTAAAATTCATAGAGAGAGCTTGAGAGATGGAGGAACCTAAAGATTTCTTGGTTAACATCTTTTGCAATAATCCAACATAAATGTACTACCCAAGGGAGACTATTTCAAATGACCTCAATCAGAATTTCAGAGAGAATTTTACATGAATGACAAGAAACTGTCAGTACAGGTAGTCCTTGGTTAACAAAAACTCATTCAGCAACCATCTGAAATTGTGATGGTTTTAAATGAGTGGTACTTAAAACCTGGCCCTCAAAGTTTCAACTATCATAGAACCCCTGCAGACACCTGATTGCAATTCAGACACTTGGCAATCAGCTTGCAGTTAGAAGGATTGCAGTGTCCTGGATTCATATTATCACCATTTGCAACCTTCTCTGCTATCTTCCCATGAGCAAAGTCAATGAGTAAGCTTGCAGGTTGCCCTGAGCCCCACTACTACAGGGATCTCATATTTTGTAGGAGATGCCAGCCTGACATATCCTTTATTTGCATTCCATAGTGCATGCGCACCCACCTGGACATGCTCACATGTCAACACTCTCCTGTCTGTGTAGCAGCACCTCTCCCCTGCCCAGATGCTGCTCAGATGTCTCTATACCATTCACACCATCTGTTGTGAGCTGCCTGGGACTTGTGACTTCCTACCGGCTTCCCCACTGATTTTGCTTGTTGGAAAACAGCAGGATGCAACAAATCACAGTCATGTGAGGTTGTTGCTTAACAACCAGCAATTCTTGCTTAACAATGACTGCCAGATCGCCACTGCTAAGCAGTGTAATCAAATGACATCACACTTTAGGAGCACTGTGGTTAACAATGAAAATCTGCAAATTCATATGGAGCAGAAGAAGAGTCAAACAAAACTTTGTACACAGAGAGAAGTAGCCCTGCCGTTCCAAACTTTATATAGTATCATAAAACAAGCTGCCTATCACAATAACAAGTAGATAAAGTTTCCAAATAGCAGAATGACAATTTTTGAAGTTGGCTTAGCCAATGCACTTCATAGGTACTTATGTTAAGAGAGTTACACAGGAGGGAAAAAAAACTTAAGAGGACATATTACACAACTTTTTGTAAAAGTATGGAATTCTGCAAAAGGAATAGTAAGCCTATCAATTTACCTCCAGCTTCTCCTTTCAATGTTTTTCATGTCAAAGATAATTATAGCAAGAAAAAATATAATTACATATGCAGATATAATTTACTTAGATTCTACAAATACACTAAAAACACTACTTACTGAAGGTTCAAATATTCCATGGCTGATGTATTTACAAGCAGCCACAAGGATAAAATCAAATCTTGAGGAAGGAGAGCATACCGAAAGAACAGCTCATTGTCATTTGATTCTCCTGCCAATGAACACACCTAAACAAATTTTTAAAAGTTCCATGGTAGACTCATATGCATATTGAGACAACTGTTTTGCCATTCCTAAATGCTGTTTCAGTTTTTGATTTCTTAAGGGAATCCTCCAGGACAAAACACCCACCTGGAATTTAGATGCCAAAAAATGTCTCTTTTGGCACCATAACTGGCATTTGTGCATGAAACCTTAGTCAGTTAACTCTCTTCATGTTAAAGCAACAGGAATGCCACTAAATGAATTGGGACCATGTTTCTCTTTGTTATCATTTATATTTTAGGAAAACTGGCAGTCAATATCAGAGATGAGGTTATCTGGAGATTTCCAGTTTACGAAAACTGCTTTAGAATAATAAAATAAATATTATTGAACATATAGGTAGGAAGTTTATATCAACTTTTTAGTCTTTCCCTAGAGTTGCCAATAATGAAGTCAACTAAACACTTGCCACAAACTGAGGACAAAGATAACAGAAAAACAACCAGTTAACAATTAGCTTCAAATTTAGAATGTTAAACGTACTCTAACTTTAACTATGAGAGTATTATAGATTCTGCATTTAAATAGACATCATATTAGCAGTGCTAATTTCTCTGGTTCATGACACTGTGACATTCCCAGAGTAATTCTGTAGGTTAAAAATATAATAACTATACATATATTACATTTACTATACACCCCTGCCTTGTGGAATATTCTCCCCTCAGAGATTAGAATACCCCAACCCTGTTGGCTTTTTGTAAAGCTTTAAAAACGTGACTATGTATTGGGACTTGAGACTTGGAACATGTTAAAGGCCCAGTTACTTGGCTTTACTATTAGTTGATCGATTATTACAGCTGCTGTTTGTATTTATTTTGTGCATGGTTTATTTTAATGTTTTCATAGTTTTATATTTTTAGAACTGTAAGCCACCCAGTCACTTGGTTGAGTTGGGTGGCCATAGAAATTGAATAAACAAATAAATAAAATTTAATTAAACAAATTCAACACAAACACAGAGCACTGGATAAAAGGCAATGAATTGATAAATCTGTTCTTCCTTCTCAGTCAGCTTCAGAGAAACCCAGCTTTATTCCATGTCAGCTCTCAGTCTGTTTGGACTCTATAATGACATATTGCTTGTTTTAATTTTGGAAACCATGTGCCCCAGATACAGAAATCTGTACCATTCTTAGACAGTAGAAACAGTGTTGTAATACAGTATCTTCAAAAGGCTACTTCAGATATTATACAGTTCAATGTACAATGCTAATTTTAGATAGGCTGAGTAAAATAAGTAACAATTTCTCTTTCAACAATACTGTGGCATAACATCTCTATGGGGGATTTTTTTTCTGAGTAAATAGGTTTCAAAGTAATAAGGAATATCCAGACTGTTCCAAATATTGTAAGTTGGAAATATCTGGCCTATATAATTAACAGCTGAATGACAAATAAGATGAACCTGGGTCTAACCAAAACAGAGCTTTTCCAGACCTTGACATCAAAATTCAAGTCCCAGAATCTCCCAGTCAGCATGGTGGACATTGGTGAGAATTCAGAAATTTGAAATCTAATGTCTATATTACAAAAGGCTACCATTACCATATAGCAACAGATAAGCATTTTGACCAGCTTATTTCTCCAAAATACAAGCAAAATATCATGCTATTAAAATACCATAAAATTCTAAATTAATGTATTTTTTAATGGGCCTATAGTCATTGAAATAATCTGCAAATTTATTTGCAAGCTATCAAAACTTTGGTCTTTTTTATAGATAGGAAGCAGAAGTTAAAAGAAATTAGACAGATTTAATAATAACAAGCCAGAGATATGACTGAAAGAGAGAAAAGAATATTCCCTTTCTGCTTACCTATTACTTGACATATGGTAGTGAAATTACCTTAACTGGCAAACAATCTATGATAATCAGAGAAAATTACAGGAAACTATGTAAAATGTATATTTACCATCACTGTTTAACTGCATGAGGAGATACAACATTTTCCTACTGTTTGCACACACCTCAAATTAGTCATTATAAGACCAGTGATTTCTTGAATTGTATATTAAAAAAAATTAGACTTGACAAAAACGGGAAGGGCAAAAAATGAAGTCTAAAATCTCACAGCAATTTTTAATGGCCTCTCTTCTCAGGAAACAAATGAGGAAATTAAGTAAAGGCTTGATCATTTGTTAATTCTTCATCACTGTGCTATCACAACCCAGTTTCCCTGTCTAGCTGCCAAATATATTTGGTCAATTATGTAGTTACATTTCATATACACAAATTACTAAGCAATACAGAAATGGAAAGCTTCAGTATTGCTGAATATGTTACTAATAATACCAGAAGTGTCTATTATATAAACCAGTTGTTACTATATGTAAAGCTGAAGGCTTTCCTGAAAATCACAGGACAAATAACAATAATATTTTTAAGAGCCAATTACTAAGAATATCTTGTCTGATCCTATTCATATTGTACATCAAGCCATGGTTTCTATTGCTTAGTGTACCATTAAAGATTCACAGCAATCAAATTACTATATTTATAATTACATTACTTAAAATTGATGTAGTAAGTTTATGACAAGCAAATGTAAGAGTCATACCAAAATGAAATCAAGTACTTCTACTAGAAGTTTTAAATGAAGTCTATGTAAATCATAGCCAGAGTAGGGCAAGGCTTAAGGAGGCTGTAACTATAGACTCAGCATGCTTGGAAATTAACCAGCAAGGAAGGCTGCTTTCTCACTGCTTGTTAATTATTGAACTTCCCCAAAGTAGGAAGAAAAATCAGAGAAGAAATGTACAAAGCTTTTCTCCGTAGTTAAAGAGATTTTATTATTCTACTTCAGAAGAGAAGACCAATGGTTTCAAATTCCCAAATACTCCTTTGGATCTGTACAGTTTGTCCTAAGTAACAAATTGTGTAGAAAGTTAGCACCCACCCCTCTCTCAGACGAATGAAATACTTTAGGAAATACAAAAAAAGGAGAGAAGGTATAAATACTCCCCACTCTCAATTCCATGTGGTCAGCTGCACCAGAACCACAAAAAAGTGTTTCTGTTCATCAATTAATGGACCCTCTTTCCAATCAGCCTCCAGACTCCATTTTGTCTCAAATGTCTTTCTCCTGGCTTGGAACTGCACCAGGACATTTCTTCCAACATATGCATGGATCTCATAAGGAAAGTGCACAGATATTTATTACCTATTAAATGGGAGATGAAATCTCACTACTAATCTATATCAACATATGCGATCATGCTTTTGGATAGAAGCCAGTATCATACTTATTAAAATATTCTAGATCCTATCTTACTGATGTTTAACATTTTATTTAATGAAAACTACATTGATTAAAGGATTCTTTTCTTCTAAAAATACTGCTCCTGAAACCAAAAGTCTTATATACTTATTTACTAGGTCAATATGCTTCACATACCTCTCTCAGTAATCAATGTACTTAATGGGTTTAATAAATGGGTGTCCAACTCAGTGATTCTATGCTGCTTACAAAATTAAAATCTACAAGTCTATAAGCTCCCTGACTTCCCGCACAGTCATAACAATTACTTGATTGGCTCTGTAGCAACCTGGGGTCCCTAATCCTGAAAGTGCTTTTTCAAAAGGTAACTGGACTTTTTGTTTTTCCTTTTCCTTTCACTTCTCAGACCAGGTCAGAGCTGAAGAAGCTTCTTAGATGAGAAGTGAAAAGTCTTCAAGGAAAAACAAAAGGTCCAGTTGCCTCTTAAATCAACAATGTCTGGGCAGCTTTATAAAGTTAAAAGAGCAATTCCATAAAAATATCTATACAAGTATCTATAAAGCCGCCACCACTCAAAGAAACAAAACTACACTAACGAGATTCAAAAAAAAGAATTTGTGCTGATGTACATAATTTTCCTCCTACTCAATTCAATGGGAAGGAAGTCAGTAGACTCTAACAGAAAGAAATGGGGTTAGAATAAGTTGATACAGGTAGTTCTCAACTTACAACTGTTCATTTAGTGACTGCTCAAAGTTATAACAACACCAAAATATATAATACTGATAAGCATTTCTCATTTACAACCATTGCAGCATCCTTATAGTCACGTGATCAAAATTGTCCACTTGGCAACTTGAGAATTGTAGTATCCCAGGGCTATACGATAACCTTTTTTGATCTTGGATAAGCAAAGTCAATTGGGAAATCAAAATCACTTAGCAACTGTGTTATTAACTGAACAACTGCAGTTACTGACTTCACTGTGGCCAGAAAGGTCATAAAATGGACTAGTGTCTTGCTTAGCAACAGAAATTTTGGCTCAGTTGTGATCATAACTCAAGGATTACTTGTAGTGTAAAAAGAATCTTATTAAAGCAAGTGTGATAATGAGAGCATATAAAATATACATTTTCTATAAATTTGTTAGTTTTAAAAATATGTTAAGAGATCCATCACATTTCTATATATACCTGCATATTAAGCACTATTGTTATTTAACCTCAGCAGGACCATAGTATATGTATGGGCTAATACTTCTTATAGGCGATCACAACTCCTGCATATATCAGTGGGAAATTGTATATTCAAAGTTTTTTTAAATCTCAGATATGCTGGGTCTATAATTCCCAGCCAGTTTCTGACGACTAGGGCCAGCCTGAATCAATAAGCTACATCATACATTCCCAAACAGACAATTAATCAAATAACTTTGGTAATACCAACTGTAACATGTTGACAAAAAATAACATTAAACATTTTTGACTATACTATAAACATGACTTCAGAACAACTTTGGGATGAAGTTTAAATTACTTTTCTGTAAAAATGGGTTATCAATACTTACATGTCTTTCTGATTTCAATGGTACAACTTAACCTTTCAGACATGGTCAACCTGAGGTCCATGTGCCAAATGTGGCCCTGGACAAGTTAGTAATGAGGCCTCATGAGACTCCCCCCACAAATAAAAGAAGTTTATTACACATACATATGTAATAAACTCTTTCGGAATTTTATTTATATATATATATACACACACATATACATATGTATATATATATAAAATTTGTTTTCTTAATGAATACCATACACACACACACACACATATATATAGTTTATATAGACAAATTCCTCTTCACTCAGAGTGCAGGCACCTGCTGTAGATCATTTCTTATACAACCACAATAAACCTTTGGCAATCTTTGCACATAATAGCATCATTATAGGTGATGATTGTAAATACATTTGCCCTTCCTACTTTGTTTTACTGCCATTTTTGCTAAATGAGATCTGATTTCTCAGCAGATTAGATCTTTTTTCAATTCAGTACAAATGTATTATTTGTATTAATAATGCAAAAAAATGGCAGCATTCTAGACCAGGCCGGGGAATTTTAATCAAAAGATTTCAGATTCCATTCTCCCTATTTTTAGCATAAATATTAACTATATCATAAAAACTCTTTGGTATGATACCAACCACATTATTATCAAGCCTGACAAGCTAAATAATAACATGAAACTATAGTTCACATCCTGCTATAATGCATCTTGTAAATGGACTCATGGATTCAATTTATAACACTTTACCTGATAAAATACCCAGGAAACACTGATCTTTTTTATATGCAACTACTGTTATCAGATCAGTATGAAGTAGTTTCTTTGAATGTGGTAAAATTCTGTGCTGTATGTAAAATTAGTCAAACTTTAATTGACCACTGTTAATCCACAACCAACTGCAATATATTATGTCTTTTATTTTTATTTTTTTATTATCCTTTAATGCTTTTATTTGCTGGTCTGTACTGACCATAATAAAGTTTGATAGAAAGATCATGAAATGTACATGCAACATTGACATGTCAACATTGCTGTATTGCTGCATTTTCCTAATATGCTACTCCCCACAAAAAATATAAGCCATGAGACTACACTGATCAGTCAACAGAGGTCCTCAAAGCACTAACACCAGTTATAACATTTTTGCTCACATTTTCAAGGCTCATACTTTAGCCTCCAAACTCAGTATCCTACCATTATTTCCGGGGAGGGAAAATACTGTATGACCTGAACTACCTCGGTGAAGGAGCACAGAACAAGGCCAAAAAAAAATGAGGTATATATAAAAGGAAGGCCAACAAGTGGTTTTGTTGTTGTTGCTTCTCTTTACTCCCAAGCATTTCTATTCCTCAGCATTTCTAGCTCCTTAAAAGAGTGCTTTTATCCTCTAAAAATGGGGATGGGGGGTCAGTGCTAATGGGATAGGGAGGGGGTGAGAAAAGCTCATTTCCTTTCAGAAGGAATAAATAACAGCTGTCTGCAACAATACAGACTGGAGGAAAAACAGCACTAACATGACACTAAAGGTCGCCCGTCTGCAAGCAATAGGCACAGAGGCGCCTCCTGATCCATTCAACAACTGAGACGCAACCTGCAAGACTGTCACCTTGGATCCTGTATCCTCTTAAGTCTTAAAAAAGGCAAGCAAAGGAGACCCGACAGCAAACGGTGATTATTAGCACGGAGGATCAGCCACCTCTCCAAAGCGGGGAAGAAGCACCGCCAACCTTTTAAAACAAATCGAGAAAAATGAGGGGAAGGGAAGGGGGAGGAAGCAGGTGTGGCAACCTGCTCTGTATCTATGGCCAAGGGAAGGAGAGGGAAAGGAAAACACTTTTGTGCAAAGGGAAAAAAATAACGCCTCAGCCTTGCCACACCATCTGATAGAATGAATTATCCTTTGCTCAAAGGAGGAGAAAGACCAAAAGCAGCAGGTGACGAAAGGGTCGGGCGAGCGAGGAGAGAAGCCGCCACAGCGCCTCACCTCCAGCGGTCCCGCCGAAAACCAAGCGGCGAGACGACTTTGCCAAAGTGTCCCGCAAAAAGCCAAAGGGACAAAGCGGGTCGTCTGCCCGCTTCTCCAAGAAAAGCGAGGTAAACGGAGAAAGAAAGAAGGAAGGAAGAAAAGAAGGAAGAAGACAACGCCGCTCCCCACCCGGCAGGCAAATGCAGGCATGCACGCGGGCGGGCGAAAGGAGTAAACCTACCTATCCCAGGGCTTTTCCAACGGGAGAGGCGCTCGCTCGTCAACGCGGGCGAGGAAAAAGAAATTGCTGGGTTTTCCATTGCGACCGACCGACTCAGCACGCCAGCAGACCGCACAACCGGAGGAGGCGGGGGGGGGGCAGCGGCGGCGGCACGGAGAACCGGGAGGGAGGGAAGAAGGGGAGGAGTCAGCAGCTCCCTCCCCACAGGCGCCAAGCAACACCAGGGTAGACCGCGGGGCCCTCACACGGCGCGAGCTCCGCCGGCGACGGCTGGAAAGGCTCCTCCTTCTCTTCTTGCCGGAGCTCGTGGATGCTGCTTGATCCTTCTCAGAAAACAGGGCGCGGGGGGGGGGGGGGAAGCAAAAGCTTCTTACCAGCTTTCCTGGCGTCGCCGCGGCGAGGCGGACTCCCCACCTATCCACCCTCCCCCTTCCTCGTCCATCTTGCGTTCTCTTTCCCTCGCTAAGCGGGAGCCGGGGATTGGCCCCCCCGCCGAAGTAGCGGGGAGGCCGGACATGGAGCAACGCGGGAGCGGTGGCAGCGGCGCTTTGAGGGCCCGAGTTCAGGCAGCGGAAAGCCAGCCGGACGCGGCGTTCCCTCCACAGCTGCCTCGCTCTTCCGACTGCAACGCGAGGCAGCCCCGGGCCGATCAGGGAAACGTCTGCCAACCAACCGCCTTGCCCGCCCGGGAGTGTAGGGGCGGAAAACAAAACAGCCTCGCCGGAACTAAGGGAGCGTCTGCAAACTACCCACCGTCAGCGGGAGCGACCAATGCCGAAACCCCTGCAAAAGAGCGGGGGGGGGGGGGTTGGTGGTGGTAGCAAACGACTCTATTAGGCGTAATGCGAGAATGAGTCTTTCTCCGGCCTAGGAAGACTCGCTCTCGGCAAAGGCTAGCGGGCGAAATCTCTCAGGCCGGCATGTGACCGGCCTGAAGGGAAAAAACCAAAAGGCTGAGAGCTGCAGCACGTCCTCGGTTCTCCCGAGTGCCGTCGGAAAGAGTCCCAGAGAGGGGTAGGAGAGAGTTAAGACCGTTTATCGCCGGGTGTAAAACACCTTTGCCCGAGCAGGAAGCATCTGCAATTTCGCCCGGCCGGCAGCATGCAAAACATATCTTGCTCCTAACTGCTCGGGCTTCTCAAGCGTTGAAGAAATCAATTTGTGGGGAGAAAAAAAGAAAGAAAAAAGCTGCACGGCGGCAGGGTCTGTTTTCTTCCTAAAATGCTAGACGCGGCGCCGAAGCCAGTGCGATGCGCCCCTCCTGCATTGCAGACTTTCCCACCTTGAAAAAAAACAAAACAAAAACGGAAGCGAGATAAAAGCGCGAAGCGGGCAAACCTTCGAAATTGCCGGCAGGAAGGAACGTGCGGAATCCGACTCTCTTGCCTTGGAGGCGATTTAAAAATGGAGAAGTTGGTGAAAGCGTAATTGGAAACCCATGGAAATGGGTCGAGGTTCAGCGATTATCAATGTAGTGCAGCTGGCCGCCGCCATCACTAACCACAAGCACCAAAAAAAATAAATGCCAAGGGCGCTCAGATAGCAGCTTTATCTGCTTGGCCACAACCCGAAGCGACAGATAACCTTGTGAAGAAACTGGATCATATCCCTTCATGATGACTATAGCAATTAGTCAACCTGATATTCTCTGTTAACCCAATTTTCTGCGTAAAATACAGAACAAGTCACATTGCAGGATTTGGTCAGCATTACTGTACTGAAATGAAGCTAGCTACCTTTTGGTTCAGCTTGTCACACTGAAGCACAACAACTGACAGTCATCAATCATATTTAATCCTGATTAGGCTCCTGTTCTCTCCCATATCCTTATTAGCTCCAGAATTCTATATAGATTTGTACATATATTCCGTGGTATATTACTATACAAGGTTCTTTCCTAACTAGAAACTTTTCCTTTTGTGGAGTATCTTTGTGTGCATATACCAATCGTTCAATTAATTATTTAAATATTAAACTCATTAAACTGTTAGGAGGTCTCATCTATTAGTTTCAGATGAGGGTCGGTCTATCTATCTCGTCCGTCTCTATCATTATATACCTCCAGAACTGGACAGATAATGCAAGACTTGGTCCAATGTCTAGAAGCTGTGAAGAACTGGATAGAAAAGATCAGACTTAGAAAGAATCTCAACAAGATAAGATTGCCACTTGTCCAGAAGTTCTCTGGTTCCATCTTAACTACAACTTCTGCTGTACATAGATAGCATTTCCCCTAAAAGAGTAGGTGCTCAATCTGAGGATTTGTACACTGCTCAGAGTCACTCTGAGACTATGACTCTGTGAACTGCACTGGTTGCCACTTAGCTTGTAGGCCCAACCTGTGTTCATGACCCAGGTCCTTGCTGCCCGTTTGTTCTATAGAACCTGCTCATCTGACTGATAGGATATGCTGAGGATTCTCCCCAGAGTGGGCTTCAACCAGTTTGTGCCAGTTCGGCCGAACCGGGTATTCATTTTACATATGGTTCAGTGAACCAGTAGTCCCAATGACTGGCTGCCCCACCCCCACCCTTCCCTTCCCAACATAGTCCCCATATACCTGTTTTGGATCGCAGGTAAGTGCAGGGCCCATGTGAAGACTCAGGGAGGGCAAAAAAACGGGCCTCCCAGAGACTCCAGAAGGCTGGAAACAAGTCCATTTCTGGCCTCCAGAGCCCAATTAAGGTGAAAATAGCCCCCTTGTGGTCTGTTTTCATTCCCAGGGTGGTACAGGGAGGCCACTAGGTTGAAAAAAGGGCACAGGGGGCACAGCGCAGCCCCCACATGGCCCATTTTTGCTTGGTGGTGACTAGGCCTCATCCACCCAGCAACCGGGCAGAGAAACAGTTGTTAAATTATTTGAAGCCCACCCCTGATTCTCCCATACCTCAAGTTATGGAAGGGAAGGGACCCAGAGGCAGCCCACTTAGGGACTAGGACAACTCACAGTGCCAACTTTCCCCAGTCACTCTCCCCAGTCATCTTATCCTGGTATGACTCTCCCTGGCTGACTTGCCACAGGACAATTCAATGCTTGATAACTCAAGAAAGGGAGAAGTAAATTGCTGTGGGTCTTGTCTTGATTTAGGTTTGAAACTTATCCAGTTAGAAGTCCTCGAGGTTGGGGCAAGCTGCAATTCTACTTGTCCCTTTCTTGAGTTATCCTGAATTGCATTATCCTACCGCAAGTTATCCTATGGTGAGTTAGCTGTGGCAAGTTGTCCTGGGGCAAGTTGACCAGGACAAGTTGAACATGGTGAGACAGCCAGGGCGAATTGGCTGTCGCAAATTCCAGCCCCCTCACTCTGGAAAAACTTTTCCTTTGGTGGTGATCCATACAAATTTTGAGGGTTCATGCAACTCTGGAGACAAATGGCCTTCCTATGGCTGGAAGCAACTCTTTGGCAAAGTGGCTGGTATTCTGTTCAGTTATAGTTTGAGTAATGGTTTAGTATATGATTTTATATGAAATATAAGCCACTATATTCTTTGATGAAGTGGCATACAAATTGTTGCAATTAATAAATAGATGCTTGAAAAGAATATCAGTATGAAAATGTACTGAATACTAACCAGCCAACCAGGGTGCATGGCATGTGAACTTACTCAGCATGGTCACTGTTATGTCTCCAGCCTCAGTAGCTTACAGTATATAAAATATCCTTTCCCAAGAGGTTTCTATGCCCTCCAAGATTCTACTTATCTCGTGCAGTTCAGGGATGTGCTGGGATCTTAGTACAGGAAAATAAATAAATTAAAAACTCAGTCTATGTTGACCTTTCAGTTATATGCCAAAGGGCACACTTCAGAAAAATAGGAGAAATTAGGTCAAGAAAAATTGATCAGAACTAGGACAAGTACTTAAAATAAATACATTCACAACTAACACGATAATTCCTTATAATTTAACAATGTATCATCTTTTTTATTCTAAAGCTATAATCCAGTAGGGGAACTCTAGGCTTGCACCTTGCAAGAAAAATTATCAGAAAAAATGTAAAGTGGATATTTTTAAAATAGGAAGTTCAAGAATATGTATTTATATTGACCAATTGATCTGGTTATACATACATTTTGAATCTGTAAATTATCAGTATTGGTTCCTATTGTCCTTATGCCAGTGATTTGATTACTAATGGACACTACCTCCAGTTCTACTTTTCTCCTATGTAATATGGAGATTTTAAAAAATTGGTTACAAGAAAGCATGTGACATATTAAAAGTTTATATGTTTCTATCAATCAAAAGTCTAATAAATTAAAAATTATTTTAGAAATTACTCAGTAATTCACCCCCTTCAGACTAATTTCAAGAAACAATATTTTACCCAAAGTATGGTTGAAATTGCTATTTGGAATAAAGGTCATAAAATATGATATCAAACATCTAAGTCTAATCCTTAATTTATTTACCAAGATATTACAGCATCATAAAGTGCAATTTTTGTGTCTCAGAAATATCCTCCATTACATGGAGAAGTGGTTGTGCAAGATAAAATTAAATTATATATCCATGGTATGTATATGTGTGTGAGTGTGTGTGTGTATTCTTTGCAGTTTTCAAAAATTAAAATGTGTTGAGTGAGTTTTTAAAATACATATATTAATTGATGTGTGGCAAGGATGGGATTCTACCAGTTCACACCTCTTCGCTAGAACTGGTTGTTAACATTCTAAGCAGTTCGGAGAACCGGTTTTTAGAAGAAATTACTGGCCTAATCCTGTAAGGAAGGCAG
>JANHFN010004018.1:131305-145122 GCA_032468175.1 Toxicocalamus goodenoughensis | reverse complement strand
CTTAAATTGCTGTACACCGCCCCGAGTCCTCCGGGAGAGGGGCGGTATAGAAATTTAATAAATAATAATAATAATAAATAATAATAATTACAAACAAAATGCTATGCACATTAATCTTTAAAACTCACAATATACCTGGAAATCTTAGTAAGAAAAACCTGACCTTTCTATTCTCTCCAATTATTTTTTCTCACTTAGCTGTCTCCTTTTCTATTACTTTTTAAAGCAAACAAAAATAACAAAGGAATAAGCATGATGCACATATCCTTTAATACATAATCTCAATTCCGATGTATTCTGAGGGGGAAAATAAAGGTAATAGACTAGAAAAGATATATTGTTATTCTGAAAACATTCTAATCCTTCTAAACATTCTAAAGTTAGTTGGAATTGAGAGTTTGTAATACAATATACGTGCAATATACGTTTTCATTTCTTGATCTGTTGCATCTTTTTCTCTACACAAAAGAGATTAATGTTTGTTTCATATTATGAGATAGTGTTAAAATTTGAGATATATTTTCATTCTTATAAAAGGTAAAGGTTCCCCCGCACATGGGTGCTAGTCATTTCCATCTCTAGGGATAGTGCACATCTCCGTTACAAAGCCGAAGAGCCAGCACTGTCCGAAGACGTCTCCCCGTGGTCATGTGACTGGCATGACTAAATGCCAAAGGTGCATGGAATGCTCTTACCTTCCCACCAAAGTGGTCCCTATTTTTCTACTTGCATTTTTATGTGCTTTCGAACGACTAGTTTGGCAGAAGCTGGGGAAAGTAATGGGAGCTCACTCCATTACACAGCACTAGGAATTGGAACCACCAAACTTCTGATTAACAAGCTCAGCATCTTAGCCACTCAGCCACCGCATCCCTCATTCATTCTTATAAGCCCATGTAGGTAAATAGCATCATCTTAATGTAAAATTAGACATGAACTTGGAACTCTAAATTGGAATTGAGGTTAAATAAATATTTGTAGATTTTTTTTCAGTTCAAAATCTTCATCTGCATTTGATTTAATTACAGCAATGTATTTAGTAATATAGTATTTAATTTAATATTTCACATTTTGTTTGTTTCAATTATTTAATTATACAAATACATTTCTTTCACTGGACTTAATGGACTTTATAACGCACTCCTATTCTTTACATGAACATTCAATCCATAAATGTACATTGTACAAAGATATTTTTTTTTAAAAAGTATTATATGTACTGAATTACTTCATGATAAAGAGATAGACTTACAGATACATCCAACATTTGTAACCCTTTCATAAAAAGTTTATCATTTTGTCCCATACACTGAGACAAAATTACAGAACCTCAGAAATTTAGCACACATCTGAATAGTGACAAGAGATATTTTCCACTTATATTAACCAATTTAGCCATAAACTTTAGTTTTTTCTCAATTATCAACAGTGTAATCCTCAATTGAATTCCACTTTCAGGATTTACCATCCATCATTCTTTCTAAAGTCTCCCTTGCTGAGATAAAGCTGCCAGCATGCCCAAATGTTTGGAGTATACTATTTCTTTTTAAGAGTGAATTGATGCTGAGAATTACAATGAACTCTTTGGAGCTTTAAATCTGTCTTTCATGGTGATAAATCCTTCACATATCTTTAGCAAATAGAAGGAGAGGAACCTAAAAATTGCATATAAATACAATGGCTCCTTTAAATTTTGCTTCTTTCCTCACAGTAAGAATGTAGAACTCTGTTCTGAAATGGAACAATAGTGACTATTATGTTGAAATCTGATACTCTGACAAGTTAAAGTACTGTCTTGTAAAATCAAAATCCCTAGACATATCAAAAAGTACTCTCACTCAACAAAGATTAGCTGAAATAAAGGAGTCTGTGTGCACGCATGCACTTGTGTTTGTGTGTACGAGCATATGAGTGAAACATATTACGTGAACAAAACAAAATGCTTAAATTTATACCTAATTAATCTTTTTTAAAGAGACCAAATAAATATAGACATTCATAATGTTAATTCAAAACAGAATTTAGACTGCTAGAGAGAAGTTCCCTGAAGATGGACTCTAGCACAAGTCTGAAAGCTCAGAAGACAAAACTTCTGGTTCCAGTGACGAACCCAGATTAGATCCTGCAACAGTATCCTGGGACACGTATATTTACCTTTATCCACCAGAAGAACTTAACTTACATTTCTTTGTCAAAGTAAAGCCACCAGAGTAAAATAAAATGCATAAGTATATTCATGGTGCTTCACAGACAGTGCTTAGTTTACCATATTTTCATGTCTGCCAACAAGTTTTTCTGATAAAAAGTCTGCCTATTTGATAGCTTTCTTTTTTACTTTATCAACATACAACATCCTGAAACTTAAAAATAACAAAGATAGCTCTGACTTCTGACTAAAGGATCATATTATTGTAATATTACTGTAAAATCTATAAAGTAAAGTTTTGCAGCACTTTGGATTATAAGAAAAATATGTGAAATCTACTACATTATTGCTTTTGGCCATAATTACAGAGTAAAACTATTTGTTCGTAGCATTTTCTATTCTTAGTTTTCAGATCTCTTCCAGGTTGATCTTTCTCTTTTTGTTTTTACCTAATGAAAAGATATAATGCAAGAAAATGTTATGCTCTCTTCTATGAAACAGAAGATACTTCTTATTATTTGCAAATTGAACACTACAGGAGATTCATTTCTTTACCTGGTTGTTTCCTTGTTCAAGCACAACTGAATAAAAGAAATTTCATCTGGTATTTTATATTTTGATGAAACCAGAAGAACATTTGAGGAGAGCCTTCTCTGTGGCGGCTCCCACCCTGTGGAACCAGCTGCCCCTGGAAATTAGAACGGCCACGGACCTATTGTCTTTCCGCCGTGCCCTGAAGCGCCATCTGTTTATTTTAGCCGGGGACCCCTAGCCCTTCTATTTCCATTTTAATTATTTATTTTCTGGGGTTTTAATTTTTTCAGCAGTCGAATATTTCTTTTTAACTGTTTTTATATTTTGTATGCCTTTGCTTTTAATTGCTGTACACCGCCCCGAGTCTCTCGGGAGAGGGGCGGTATATAAATCAAATAAAATAAAAAATAAAATAAATCAATCAACCTCACTAACTGGTGACTTATTTCCACAGGAGTGCTGTAAATTTTATGGAATATATGAGGGCTTCCTTTAAGCAGGGGTATCAAACTCGCGGTGTCACATCATCACGTGACGTATTGTGACCTTTTCCTCTTCGCTAAACCGGGGTATGCGTGGCCAGCACATGGCACATCCAGCCTGCAGGCCATGAGTTTGACATCCCTGGTTTGGAATAGTAAAGAAATGCCCCATCCTAGTTCTAAAACTTACATTGAAAGAGATTGTAATCTTCACTGCAAAATTCTTTTTTAAAGACCTTTTTAAAACAAAAGGTTTTAAATTAAACAAACTTTAAACTTTAAATTAACTTTTCAAATTAAAAGGTTTTACAATATAACAGGGTATATTTCTTTTTCCTTTTACCTATTTGTTTCCCTCCCCCCCTTTTTTTTTCTTTTTTGCACTTTTTCTTTTATCTTAATTTGTAGGACTTTTATCTTTATATTTTTAAACTTCAAGAAAATTATTCAAGAAAATTATTCAAGTAAGATATATTTTTTTGCACGCTATTTTTTCCCTGAAAATTAAGATTGATACTTATAACATAGTCATTTTTGTACATCAAAAGAAATGACAAAATTGTTTTAAAAGTGAAGCATTCTTCAATCTGAATCAAAATTTCCTTCAGTTCCAGGCAGACTTTGCAGTTCAAACTGTAGAACGCTCTTCTAGGAACTGTAGGCTGAGCTACTGTATGACTTTCTTCCTGATTTGATATATAATATATGAGCACTGGTGGCACAGTGGTTAGAATGCATTGCAGGATAACTCTGCCCACTATCTGGAGTTAATCCTGATGGGCTGAAGTTTGACTCAGCCTTCCATCCTTCCAAGGTGGGTAAAATAAGGACACAGATTGTTGGGGACAATGTGCTGGCATTGTAAACCACTCAGAGAGTGCTGTAAAGTCTATATAAGATTGCTAGCGCTATTGCTAATACTAATAACAAAAAAAATTACCTCATTATAATCCAGCGAGGAATCATTGCAAAGGGCACAAATGGTTGCAAGTTCTACTAGGCCATCAAATTCTCCACAATTAATAGGGTGATCGTTCTTTAAGCTGGCATTTTAAAAGGAGAATAGGGGAAACAAAGTAAAATTTTATCTGACCGGCAAAGAAGAAACATATATTTTGCAACCCAAATGCAATAATCAATATAACAGGGTGGTATTGTACATTGATTTTTAAAATTATTTATTAATAGTAATATATCTTACCATAGCTTTCCTAGAAGAAAATTGTCACAGAGATTTAGGACAAGTTCCATAACTGGCAGGTAACCTGTTCCTGCAGTCATTCAGTAACATATTTCTGCAAAATAACAGTTTTAAACTTTTGTCTGTCTCAGCCAGTTACAGATCCTTAGCCCTGACTGTGAAACTGAATTCAAGAGAAAAAAGCTTTGACAGAATGGCGGGACTTATGAAAATGTTCGAAACAGCAGAAGCAATGGAGATCCAGAACAATTATTTCAACAGAGCTATGAAATCTTCCCAGTGCCATTGGCTGGGTGCTGCTTCTCCAAGCTCAGCATAGACCCTGGCGTCTGATTGAGAAGGACTTTTGTTATGCTTATAGGTGGTCTAGTGGTTACGGTGCTGAGCTTGTTGCCAAGGTTGGCAGTTGGAAACCCAACCCCATTATGTGATGGGGTGTGTTCTTGTTCCTGCCCCAGCTCCTGCCAACCTAGCAGTTTGAAAGCATGCAAATGCAAGTACATAAATAGGTACTACTTTGGTGGGAACTTGACAGTGTTCCATGTGCCTCGGTGTATTCTCATGCTGGTCACATAACTACAGAAGCGTCTTTGGACAATGCTGGCTCCCTTGGCTAAGAAACGGAGGTGTGCACCATGCCCCCCTTGAGTCAGTCATGACTAAATATCATTCACCTTTTCTACTGTGTTTCTCCAACAATACGACCTCCCCCAATAGTAAGACCCAGCATGTTTTCTAGGCATAAAATTAAATTAAGCCCCTCCCCCCAAATTTAGGCCTATTTTAAAACATGCAAAATGGGGAGAAGGGCGGGGGGACTTGCCGTTAGGAGTGCCCCGCGGGCAGCAATTCCTCGCCACCAGCTGCTCCTAATGGGCGATCATGGCAGAGAGTGGAGAGCTGCCTACTCCTGCCAAGCACCTTTGCGGCAGACCCAAAACCTTCAGCGCCCGCCGCTGTTGATTTCACTTTTGCCCATGCTGCCGCTGCATTTGGAGCTGCCACTTCCATGTTTGGAGCACTACTGCTCTTTGGAGCACTGCTACCGTTTGGAGCTGCCGCCTCTGCATTTGGAGCTGCCGCTGCGTTTGGAGCTGCCGCTTCCGCATTTGGAACCCCACTGCTGTTTGGAGCACTGCCGCTGTTTGGAGTTGCCATGTCCGCATTTGGAGCTGCCACTTCCGCGTTTGGAGCACTGCCGCTGTTTGGAGCACCACCACAATTTGGAGCACCGCCGCCACTCCAAACACGATGGCAGCTCCAAACGCAGAAGTGGCAGCTCCAAACATGACGGCGGTGCTCCAAATGGCGGCGGGACTCCAAATGGCAGTGGCACTCCAAACACAGAAGCGGCAGCTCCAAATGTGGCGGCAGTGCTCCAAATGGCGGCAGCACTTCAAATGGCAGCGGCACTCCAAACATGGAAGCGGCAGCTCCAAACGTAGCGGCGGTGCTCCAAACATAGAAGTGGCAGCTCCAAACATGGCAGCGGAATGGGCAGAAGGGAAAGCAACAGTGGCGGGTGCCAGAGGTCTTGGGTCTGCAGCAAAGATGTTTGGTGGGAGTAGGGAGCTCTCTGCACTTCGCCATGATCACCTGTTAGGAGTGGCTGGTGGCGAGGCTGCCCGCGGGGCGCTCTAGATGAGGATGCAAGGGGGCGAATTAAGTCACCCCCAAAAAGATGGCCTAGCCATTTTTTCGGGGCTCAAAAAAATATAAGACCCGGCCTTATTTTATGAGAAACACGGTACCTATAGATAAGACAAGGGATGCATGCTACCTTCTGTTTCAAAAGAAGTATCTCAAAATAAGTGGGCCACTTAGAGTTAGAAAGAAATATTCTGAAATTACTTTATTTCCAAACATACCTACTTTTCTGTGATATTTATTTATTTGCTTTTTTTTGTTAACAGGGGAAAGAAGGAACCATTCCAAATTACAGGTCTGAATTCTAAAATGCCACCAACTGGCTAATGCTACAACATTTGATTCCCTAGGACACTATGAAACCATAAATGAGGGGGAGGTAAGACATAGGGATCCAAAAGGAATGTGAGGTAACAAGAGTGAGAAGAATATTTTTGATGATTTGGAGAGCTGTTGCCAAAGTCAGAGCAGACAAAACTGACCTAGATGGATCCTAATTCAAGGTAGAGGAATTTTATAGAAAAGCAACAATTGCATAATGGTGGAGAACAAGCAATGCAAAGAGAAGATGATGGCAGCACCTTCATATGGGAGAAAGTTCCAATCTGAAAGCCATTGACAACAAGTACCATCTTCCTGTCCTCCAAATTTGTAAGAACTAAAACTCCCAGGATTCTTGGCCAATATGATCATAGCTGATGATAATGTTGGACATTCTAGGATTTGAGGAATAACAGAGAGCAGCAGGTTAGAGAATTCTGGTTTAAAGACATCCCTTTACCGAAACTTCAGGTATTTAGTGACAATCAAACTAGATGGATCAACAATTTGGTATCTCCTTCACAAGCGTCACTAGTTTCTAATTATTTTGAAATCTTTCCATCACCAATGCCCTTTACATATGTTTACAGGTCTTCTCACAGGCACATTGCTGATTGTCAACGGCTCTCTAAGCTTTTGGATGGCCTTCTCATCTTTTCCATCTAAAGGTTGCAGGGACTTTTCTTCTGCAAAGCACATGCTCCAATTTGGAAATGTGGCTGCTGCATAAAAGGAGCTTTGCCCATATTGTAGGCTAGTGTTGTGGCCCGACAGCGGCCAGAGAAGCTGGCAGCAGATTCGGACAGTGAGGAGTTTGGGGAGGAACATGGGCCAGTCCTGGAGTCTGGGGAAGGCTCTGATGAGTGCTCTGCATTGGAGGCAGAGATGGGGCCAGGGCCATCTGACAGTTATCAGCTGCCTTCGGAGTTGGACATCAGTGAGGCAAAAGAACAGCTGGAGCCTGTTCCCAGTGTGAGCATGCGTAGAGCTGCCAGGAGAAGGGAACAGCTGAAGAAAAAGGGCCAACTTGGGAGTAAAACCACAGGTGGACCGTGAATGCCCCCCCTATAGGAAATAAAAGAGGAGCGAAAGGGGAGTGGGGCTTTGCAGGAGACAATTAGTTTATTCCGGCATGCTTGCCAAGTATTGCGGCATCTGAAAGATATCGGCCTGGCTACTCTCCAAGCCTGATAAAGGTCTGTAATTGAGAATTATTTTGAAAGATTGTTGGCTGGGACTTTGCTGGATGGGAAATTCATTGTAAATTAAATAAAAGGGGTTTATTGGGATGAGGACTTGGCTTCGTGTTGTTGGGGAGGCCTAGGTCAGACAATTCTTGACAACTTCTTATGGGAAGGCCAGCTTCCAATTAGCACGTGTGCCTGCACACACACAGATTTGCCCAGACAAATTCCTGTGAAAGTGCCTTTTTAAAGGAATGTGGGAAGAAGGCCGTCTGTCAGTGAGTGGCTCCTATGAGACTGACAAATTGTACCCTTTCCCTCAATGTCTTGGACGAAGTACAGCTGTGATGGAAAAGCAACTTGCTAATTAAAGGCACACAAGAATCTTCACAGGAAAGAAGAGTTTACATTTCCAAAAGAAGAGGCAAATTAACACCTTTTGGTGCTGAAATGATATTAAAGAGGCAGAAGTAAGGGTGGTAAGTGGGGAGGGGGAATCGCAGTCCTGTTTTTAAGCCTTTTTGATTATTTTTAAAAAAGCCTAAGTATCTTACAAAAAACTAAGATGATTTGGAGCCAGTTAATATGGAATGGGACAACTCGCTACAGCCAACTCTCCAAGGCTGTGGCCAACTTGCCACAGGACAACTCACTGTGGGGCACTTCAACAATTCAATTTAATTTTTAAAAACAATTAAATATTATTTTCATTTTTGTCATTCACATTTCATTTTTGTTCCTTCTTTGGCATCTTTTATTTAATGATTCTATTCCACTATTTCTTCAGAGTTACTTTAAAGAGTTACTTGAATGTAACTCTTGTCCTGTGGTGAGTTGCTATAGTGAGTTGTCCTGCAGCAAGTTGGCTCAGGTGAGTTGGCTGTAGCAAGTTGGCCATAGAGAGTTGGCCATGGCGTGTCGTTGTAGACCCAGCACATACCCAGATTGGAGACCATGAAAAAATCAGTGGACTGGAGTTGGATAAAAAAATTGAAAAAATAGGTAATGGGATATTATTATCATACTGAGGCCAGGAAAGCGACATGGACGTCTCTATGGAATCACCAAGACTGAAGCTGGGCGTAAGGGAGTTTTTGCTTTGCCTTATTTGCTAGCATCTCAAAAGAAAGATGGGTAAAGCATATTGCAACTAATTTTATGTAAAGCTTCAGTGAGATTATTTAAGTCTTTTTTGGATAGCAGCATCAGCAACAAAATGTCGACATGAGCATCATACAACAGGAGTATCGTGCAAACGCCATGAGTAAAGCATCTGCACCCTGATATCTGACACAAGGATGTTAATTGAAGCATTTGAGTCACTTCATCACACCATTTGCCCACTGCAGACATCAAAAGCAGAGTTATAGAAGGAATTTTGAACCCTGGGGACTTTGGGGTGTGGTGGGGGGAATGTGGGGGTTAAAATGACAGAGTAACACTTCATATCCAATTGGTTTGCTCCAGTAGGAGCTCAGAGGACTAGCTTTACTGGAGATTTATCAAATTCTGTTCTCATTAAATACTCTCCTATCAGACGCTACCTTGGATAGGTAATGGATATCATCCTGAGATGTAAAGTACCAGAGTAGAGAATCTTAGGATCTACTGGGATCCAATTGATTCCAATGAACATCTGGTAAAAAGGGTGACTTAGGATATTATATGAGTATCTTGTGGATGGCCCACATGAATGTGTTTTCCTGGACATCACTAAAGGTGTGTGAAGGTCATTTCATCCCATCTCTTCCAACTATTAGATCAGGAATGAAGATCATTTTGCGCATTACACAACAAACATTAGCATGGGAAAATTAAGAATGCTGTACATATTTGCACTATGCTCCAAACTGCAGCAGTCAATAGTCCATTACCTTCTGCTCTTATGGTCAAGATTAACTTGGGAGAAAATGGGAATAATCATCATTAAATATGTGGCAACTCCTGAGTAAACCCAAGAGATATCAACTTCTAAGATACTTTTAAAATGTGTCTTCTTTTTTTGCCATTTTATACCCATATAGGTTGTTAAAATGCATACTGTATATTTGAACAAGCAGCATCTGTGTTCTACTGGTGTGAGGTGTTTCCAGAGCATAGAAACACCTGATGCACTAGTTAAAAAAAACAACTTTGACATATGATACCAGCAAGCTGACTGTCCTCTAATCTTTTATCCAGGTATATGGTAATCAGAGGAGAAAAAAAAGATGCAAATTATTGAAGCTTTAGAAAATTGTTTGGATTTAAAAAAAACCCGAGTAAACTTAGATAGACAAAATATACAGTATATTTAACAAGAAATACAAGTATACAGTTTGGGGCAATTAAAATCCCTCGAACAGGAGATGTAAAAATGGAATAAATTGAACCTAAAACTGAAGAAAGAAAGCAGACAGACAGACAAATATATAAATTTGCCCTTCCTTACAATCAAGAGAAACAAAAGGCAAGACAGAGAGAACCTAACTAATTTTCTGTGATGTGGCACAATGTAAGTAGGTCATCTACTGCATACTGAAGTTTTCTAGAACTATTTGTTTCTTGTTTCTTAGATTTAAATTTCTCTGGACCCTGCTCCAAAGAATTACTTCTCAACTATAATGAGCCATCACTAACCTAGTAAATCCAACTTTCTATTACAATTATTATTTGTATTATTACATTCCTTTGGGGCAGGAGTTGTAGATTCCCACTGATCCAGGGAACAGAGATAGAAAGAAACATAGTCAGTTCAACTCTTTAACAATTAATACATGGGGTATGTGTAAATTGTCATACTTTCTCTGGTGAAAATTTATTCTGCTTATAGTTTTCCATGGGCTTTAAATAACAGCAAAATAATAATTCAGAACTGTGCAAACTGTTTTTGACTCTGGCAACTGCTGCCGAGAGTTCACCATGGAATTCAAAACATTGTCCCCAGATTATGTCATTGGAATATTTTGTCAAAAATAAAATAGAGATGAAAAATGAATCTCTTAAATTAACATGTTACGTCCAAAACTATTTTATAGATAAGCAAGTATGATGGGTGGAAATTTATGGTGGGTACAGTGGAACACATGTTTTAATTCTGTGCCCCCATGTCATTATTTAGTTGAATTCATTCCCTGGGGATGACCCAACTTCATTTTGTTTTCTTTTAAACATGATTCACATACTTTGTGGGTTATATTGCATCACAATTATGGAACACCATCCCTTTCCATTTCTGGTTGGTGCTGAGACTAATTCGCTTTTGGGGTTCAGTAAAGGCCTACCTGTTTGCTTAAAGTTTTGGGCTGAGCTGAAGATCTTGGGATTGTTAACACTTCCCATTTTATGGTTTTCACTTTATAATTATATATAGTTTTCCTGGCTTCTTTTATTGCACCCTGTTTTGGGGTTGTCTTTAATAAAAAGTAGGCTAAACATGGCCATAAATAAATAGTGCAGCTGCTGGCTATATCGTATTAGTTTGCTGTATTTGTAGATTTACTTGTGTGTTCATGCAAGGTTTCAAAATTCTATAAAGATGTTGTCCTGTGATTGACCTGCATTTTTCAATTAACACCTGGAACAGAAATTGCTTAGACAAGTTAGATCTTCCTATTTAGTCTTATGAGCTGTGAAATAACAAACTTCCAACTCTAATCCCAATCAGATAATTATCTCTCTCTTTTGTTGTAGCTAGTGCCCAATGACTGTGAGATGCTTAGTCTTTATTAATGTATAACTTTTGCTGATGCCTAAGCTGAATATCTCTGGGGTTGGAGGGGAAAAAGATATTGCAGGGCTATAAAGCTTGTTCAACTAAAGCAACCCTCTTGTGAGTCAAATTTTGGAGATCTGTAGGAGAAGGACAGGCAGAGCTTGCTGGTGGAGTCAAGAGAGGAATCAGCCTGAAGTCATTAAGTTCCCACAAATCTCTAAGTCCAACCTCTCTTGAATTCCATTAACTCTTATCTAGCACCAATTTAGTGCTGACCATTAGCTGACTAGATTCCTGGGTATAGATGTGAGCAATAAATCAGCTTAAGTTGATTTAATGTGTGGGTCTTGATTCTTCTTGCTTGACAAGACTGTCCCCACCACTTGGATTCACCACTGCAGATAGCAAGAGGCCATTGGTGCAATATGTAAGTAAATGAAGAAGCTTCTTGGATGAGAAGCTACACATCTTCAAAGAAAAAAATCCCAGAAAGTGCCAGTTGCCTCTTTAAAAAGTACCTTTGGGACAACCATGACCTGGATGATGAAAATCTCCATAGACATTTAAGTAATGGGGACAATTACCACCTTGAGTTATTTGTAAAAATTACAAAGGCAGGATACGTACGTATATACATACATAAATACAATGTAAACAAACATGAAGCTTTTTGTTTTACTCCTGTAATCTCTTTTAATATTGCAAGCCACCTAGAGTTACCTGTGGTAAGATGGGTGGTCAATAAATTGGATGAATAAAATAAATAAATAATATTTGGCATCCACCCTAAATTAGCTGGCAATTTAAAACTTTCAGAAAACAGATGCAAAAACAGCACAGCAATGCTATCAACCTGACAGACACAGCGACATGATTGTTTTTCTTTTTTTAAATGAGTTTTATATTATTTTTTAAAATATAATTTCAAGGGGAGTCAGCTTGGTATAGAGTTTAAGACCCTAGACTAGAAACCAGAAGACTGTGAGTTTCAAACATGCCTTAGGTACAAAGGCAGCTCCATGACTTAGGCCAGTCAGTTTCTCTCAGCTCTAGGAAGGAAGAAATGCCAAACCACTTCTGAAAATATTGCCAGGGGTTAATACTGCTTCACAGGCTCAATCAATCATTTTTTTTAAACATTGGGAAGATTTTACATCAATGCTTGACAAGTTCCAACAACAAGGCACAGTGCCTCCTTGTGGTCAGTAGAAATACCCACACTTGTCCCTCAGGGGTGTAGGTGGATCCAGTGATAGTGAACTCGTGCAAGCTGCAGTGACTGTCCTCAGTCTTCTCCACAATGAACATCTGCCATAAAAGGAGAAAGAAAAAGAGGAACAATTAAGACTGCACTGTTGAAGGGTTAGTTACAAGTCACAAGTAATTTTAAAGTACAGTACATTGTTTTGTTATTGAAAAAGGAGGCAATTTTGACAAAGACCTCTCCTTTGAGCCTGCAATCAGATAAAACCACTACATGAATGATGTTCAAATTTGCAGCCCTCACTCTGGCATAAAACAAGCAGTGCTCATTTAACAATGGTTCAAAGTTACGATGGTCTTGGAGGGAAGTGACCCGTAGTCACATTATGACTGTTATGGTACCCCTGCAGTCATGTAATCACAACTGGGGCACTTGGCAACTCGCTCGCATTTACAACCTGTTATGGTGTCTTGAGGTCATGTAATCACAATCTGTGACCTTTTTTGCCAATTTTCAGCAAAAAAATGACCATCAGGGAACCTGGATTCGCATTGTGATTGTGTGATTCACTTAACAACCAGAGTAAAAATTGTTGTAAAATCAGGTATGATTGAACTTATGACTGCAGTGACTTTTATAATAAAAATTTCAGTCTCAACTCTGGTTGTAAATTGAGGACTACCTGTAACAAAGACTATGTTAATATAAGTATATAATATAATGTAACAAAGACTATGTTAAGATTATTGCAATGAAGTAGAATGACTAATCTGATTGTATTTCTTGTCTGAGCCACTTGGTAAGGCTGACATCATTTTCGCAAGTTGGAAAGTGAAAATCTACCTCTAACGTTCTTTTTTTCCCTTTTCATGACACTGTAATCCCTTAATTCGGGGTACAGTTAGGACAATTGGATGGAGTTAAGGGTTTACTGGCCAGATGTCCTTCCTGATGCCTATATGAGTTTGCAGCAGATATCTTCTCTTTGCACCCTGAGAAGCATCTGTTGCTACCTAGAATGAACCAGTGGTGGGATTCACCACCATTTCAGTGGGTGTGACTTAGTGGGCGCATATACATGCATGCATGTGCCAAACACGCACTTTGCGCAGGCACAGAGGCCTTTGGGCAGGTGCAGAGGAGTTCCAACTCACGTCCTGCAAGCTTGCACTCCCCTGGTTGCTTCAGCAGCTGCTGCGCAGCACTCTTCTGTGCCGCGCAAAGCAGCTGCGCTTCAAAAGCAGAAGATAAAGGTGAGTATGAGAGCCCGGGCAGGCAGGTGGGCCCACCAGCAGAGTGGTAGAGAGAACCGGTTTGGTCTCCATTGCTCATCGCCGCTATCGGCTCAGCAGAACCGGGCTGAACCGGTAGAATACCATCACTGGATTGAACTCTCAACCTCTC
>JANHFN010004018.1:107648-126221 GCA_032468175.1 Toxicocalamus goodenoughensis | reverse complement strand
GTGATTGGCCTAAAGATACCCAGCTGGCTTTTATGCCTAAGGCGGGACTAGAACTCTCAGTCTCCTGGTGATTGGCCTAAAGATACCCAGCTGGCTTTTATGCCTAAGGCGGGACTAGAACTCTCAGTCTCCTGGTGATTGGCCCAAAGATACCCAGCTGGCTTTTATGCCTAAGGCGGGACTAGAACTCACCTGGTGATTGGCCCAAAGATACCCAGCTACCTTTTATGTCTAATGCAGGACTAGAACTCAGGCTCTCCCACTTTCTAACCTGGTACCTTAACCACTAGATGGGGAATTCGATTCTGGAAAAGATTTGGATTCAAGGGGTTACAGGGAGAAGCAGGATTTCCCCCTCGCCCATGGAGTCCAACTTTGTGCATTAGAATGCCAACTATGCCATGAAACGTAACTTGGATAATAGAATCCCAGGGAGTCAAATTCACAATAAAAAAGGTTAGCTAATCTACAAGGACCATTCAGTTACTCCTAATATACTGCATAAATAAAAATAGCCAGCCCAGTCTCCATTCTCCGCAAAAATTTGTGTTCAGTAAAATCAGATGAGTAACACATACACACAGTCTCAAATACAAAATCAAGCTCACAAAGAAAATCTTGACCTTTTTGATTAAGATTTGTCAAAATAAATTGCCAAGAAAACTGCAGGGACCTGTCCAGGAATTCTCTGAGAATTGAACATGATTGAATGGAGGAAAAGTTTATAATTTCAAAGATGAAAAAATAACTAATAAAATTAAACAGACATGAACAAGAATAAAAAGAAAAAAATTGAAAATGCAAAAAATAAAAAGACAGAAAAGGAAAAAAAGAATACATTAGAAAAGAAATATATAAAGAAGTAATTTCTCCCTTCATCACAGCATGTATAAGCAATGTCAGAAACTTATCATTTTCTCTGAAAATACAATAAAACATTTTTGCTTCCTATACATTCAATTCAGGTCAGCAAAAATCCATTGGGGGTTACCAGAAATAACATTTATATTTTACACTTGATCAAATAATCCAATTTTATATTCTTTGCCTTTAATTTTAGCAATGTTAATCTTTAGTCTATTTAAATAATCTCTCAAAAATGATTTGAGGGTTTCTTTGTCCCTTCTCAAAAAACCCTTCAAAATTTCAACAAGTCTCTTGCAAATCCAAAATAAGTATCCAAGTCACTCTTCTTGTTTCTTATTTGTATCTCCCTTATAATTACTAAGGTTTCATTTGTATATCCAGTATAACATCTTTGTCCTTACCATTGTTGTAACCTGTCATTTTTAAATCCATATTCAAATCAGCCTGTCTTGTCCAGTAAAACTTGTTTCTATTCTATAATCTCTTTTAAAACCAGCTTGTCTATGATAGCAGACAATCTTAAGACTAACTTGAGTTTGTTTAGGAATACCCTTCAGTTCATCCAAAATTAAAGTATTTTGCTCCATTTTGTGTTACTGAGGCAATTGTAAATTATTTTTAATTATAAACAGTTTATTTCAGGTTCCTTCTAGTGTCCAACCTTCTAAATCCCATCTGATCATGTGTTGTTTTCCTAAATAATAGCATTTTCCCATGGGAAGATTTCTTATAACTATTTGAAATCCCTCTGGACCCTTAACCCATGTATAACTTTCTAAAAGATTCTAATCATGTTTTTTATGTTTATTTTCCCTCCTCATTTTTTAAGACCTTAATCTTACACCTACAACTTCTTTCTTCAAGGATTGATGGGAACTCACTCAAGGAATGTTGTCAAACATATTGATCCAAAAGTTCTCAATAAATAAAAAGAAATTTAAAGGAAATTCAAAAAAGTCAGGCTCAGCTGAGCTTTTTGTCCATACAGACTACATTGTGACTGCAAGATTAGAAGGCATCCCTCGACTCCAAGCCACTCATGAGTTGATTGCAAAAATCTCCGTTCCTGCAGTATATAATCTCATAATCTCTCCTTTTTCTGGAGATGAAGGCAACCAGAAGTCACCTTCTGGTTGCTGATCTCTGTTGCTCCTTTAAGGATGTCCTGCTTATCATGTTGTCATCTAAAAAGCGTCCTTTTTTAGTTTTTAACTTATGTGGGGTTTTTTTTAAGGGTACTGTTGGGCTTGTTAGCTCTTTTAATTGTAGCCTTTCTTATATATTTCTTTTAAATTGTTTTTAATTTTTGTATTGTACTTTTTTATTGGGCTGTTCACCGCCCCGAGTCCTTCGGGAGAGGGGCGGTATATAAATTAAAGATTTATTTATTTGAACCTCCCTCTGAGGAGATTCCCACCCATGGCTTCTTGTCCTGCCCTCAAGAGCTATGAAGAACAACCTCCTCTTCCCTGTGACAGACCTTCAAGTATTGGAAGGCAGCTATCATGTCTCCCCACAGTTCATGCCTTCCCTTCCCCTTCTTTGCCATGTATTTTTCTTTGCGCATGAAAGAGAATAATTAGTACGAACAGATAAGGATGCCTTAATTTTGTCAGTGGGTAGCTTATTTTACGAGCAATTGATTTTAATTGAGAGTCATTAATTCATTTAGTATACATTCTTTCTACTTTAAGGTTTATTTTTAGTGCAACTTCTTGGGAAAATATATGTGTTTGTGTGTGTGTCTCTGTGTGTGAGTGTGTATCTACACATTTGTGTAAGTGTGCCAAATGTACTCATTTATTATGGGGAGAGGAATTTAACTGGCATTGGCAAAGGTTAACGAATAGGGAAGTATAAAGTCAGTAAGTAGGAAAGATTCTTGTCCATGTCTGTACTTCTTTTTCTGATTTTTATTTCTTTTGGGGTTGAATTGACTTCAATTCAGCATCATCACCTTTTTTCAGAGCAATGCGGTGAACACCTTGCTAATTATCTGAGGATTCCAATAGAAAGATAAAAAGCAATTTGCTTAATCGAAAAGGCCGCCAGGAGGCACCTAGACACAAAAGCTCCCTTATTCCCTCCCCCCCAGGACAGATTAAAAGATAAGGAGGAAGAGGGTTAAATCAGTCACACAGTCAAAAACACAAATAATGCCTAGAAATATTGGCTAAGAATGTGGCACCCAACCCAGGGTGAGGGACATGGCTAACACATTGCTTTTTCAATTCTCCTGAGCAAAAATGGAAAGCATGCTGGCTGGGGATTTCTAGGAATTCAAGTCCATCTTCAAGCTGCCAAACTGCCCAAAACCAACAACCAGTTCTAATTCCAACCACAAGAATTTAGACCAGTCTTCCTCCAAACAGTGCCATGTAGCAATAGCAATAACAACAGCACTTAGACTTACATACTGCTTTATAGTGTTTTACAGCACTCTCTAAGCAATTTACAGGGTCAGCATATTGCCCCCAAAATCTGGGTCCCATCCTCATCCCCTCAAAGGGATTTGGTTGGGTAGATATATATTGGATTTCAGCCCCCACAGTCCCTAGCCAGTACAGCCATGTTTCCAGGGATTGTGGGAGCTGATACCTCACCCAACAGAGGTGAGAAAGTTGATGTAATCAATGGCAATAGATTCTCTTTTGATACCATGATATTGCTGCATTTGGAAATTGAGAATGATTTCTTTGCACTCACTTAACATAACTGCTAGGAGATGAAATCTCATCAGTTCGTCAAATGGCGATCATGATAGGGCCACCATGTCTGGGCTGCAAGTATCCAGATGACCCCTAGACGGCAGGAAAGAGAATTCCTAAGCTGCCTTCTGTTGGTTATTCAGATTTTGGCAGTTCAGAGTTGATATTTATGTACAGGTAGTTCTTGTTTAATGACCGGTCACTTAGCGACCATTCAAAGTTATGACGGACCTCTCTAGAACTAGTTACAACCCATTTTCGAAGTCTGCAACCCTCTCCCCTCGTAGTCACATGATTACATTTCAGGTCTTTGGCAACTGGCTTGCATTTATGGTTTGCAGGAGCTGAGGTCATGTGACTGTGATTTTTATGGTTAGTTCTAGTTTTCAGCTAAAAATCTCACCTTTGGTGAAAAATGGGTTTGCTTAATGACTGCTGTAAAAACAAGTAAAATCGGATATAGTCATGTGGCAATCCATTTAACAGATAACAGATAATCAAAGTTGGAAGGGACCTTGTAGGTCATCTAGTCCAACCCACTGCCCAAGCAGAAGACCCTACACCATTTCGACAGATGGGAGCCCAATCTCTTCTTGAAAATTTCAAGTGATAGCACTCCCACAACCTCCGAGGGCAGGCCATTGGTTGATTGTTCTCACTGTCAAAAAGTTTCTCCTTATTTCTAGGTTGAATCTTTCCTTGTTCAGTTTCCATCCATTGTTCCTTGTCTGACCTTCGGGTACTTTAGAAAATAGCTTCACCCCTTCCTCTCTGTGGCAGCCCCTCAAATATTGGAACCCTGCCATCATGTCTCCTCTGGTCCTCTTCACTAGGCTAGCCAAGCCCAGTTCCTGTAACCGTTCTTCATATTTAGTCTCCAATCCCCTAATCATCCTGGTTGCTCTTCTCTGTACTTTTTCTAGAGTCTCAACATCTTTTTTATAGTGTGGTGACCAAAACTGGATGCAGTACTCTAAGTGTGGTCTTACCAAGGCTTAACCACTTAACCACTGCCACGACTTACAACTGTAATTCTGGGCTCAAGTCAAGAACTATCTGTACAATGAAGAAATGTATCTAGTTATAAAGCATCACTTTGTCATAAGCTTAGCATTTTTCCCCAAGGATGTGCCCTACTGACCCACTTTTTCCCAGACATGTGTGAACTTCTTCAAAAAAAGCCCTGGAATACATCTGTCCATTATTTTGATATCCTAAAATAGTTTTGGGGACTATTTAGTCCTAGAAGCATTCTTGGAAATACAGATGATATTGGAAGCTAATGTTTTTCTTCACAGCATACTAGCTTTTATTGTTCCACAATACACATTTCTAATGACTGTAAGTAAAGAGACTTCATTTTATTTGATGATTTTAGCTTGCTATGAGCTGCCTTGGAAAACCTGCTTTTCAGGGCAGAATGCCAATTTTATAAATACAATATTTAAACATTTAAGGTAAGTTTCCATTTAAAAAAATGAAAACATCTTTCTTAAACAAATAAAGGTTTAGGTGGAGCAGGAAGCAGGAACTTGGCATTCAGAAGAGACTCAAAAGTATGAGCTGGTCAACAGAAGAACAGGTTGTTATGCAGGAATATGATGGGCGAGAATTTTTAAAGCAAGCATTTACTTTTAGATTGGGACTCGTGGCTTTTGATGCTTTTTCAAAATCATAAAATCAAATATCAGGCCCTGTTTTAATTCCAATATATTATATATTAGGAAAAATGGTCTGAACCATCATAGATTCTAACTAAAACGTTGCTCTAATTTTAAGATCAATTTTAGAGGCCTGGTTCTGAAGCTCACTATTTAGTATCTACTGTACTATTCAGTGAAACAGGATGTTTTTTTTTGACATCTTAGAAATTCTTTCAACAAGGCAATGCTCACTGATTTCAAAAGGATGTGGACAACTTCTTCAACATGTCTGATTCCCATAGGTGGATACAGATTTTTTGAAGTCTTTTTTTAAAAGTTTTTATTTCTGCTCATTAATTAGGAAGCGTGCCTGGTAAATTATTCATCTGACTTTTACAGCATCTCTGTGAAATTCCTAAGGAGGGCTGTGCTGTGAAAAGCAGCTTTGGGAAAGTTTTATTTTTTTAAGGGAAAGGAACGAAGTATGCTATAATAGAACAGGGGTGAAGACCTTTTCTGCTGTTGTTTTCACTGAAGATTACATTCCTTTAAGTATATTTTGTTAGTGAGAGTGGGTGGACCCAGAATCATTGACAGGTTATTTGGTGTGTATGTGTAATGTGTTTACTGCTGTCTCTGAAATATGTCATAGGGGTCAAGGAATTAGGCTGACAGGGAAGGGCAGCACAGCAGGTGAGCTGGTAGTCTCAACCAACTGGGGTACCAAACGGCTTTTAATTTAGAGAGCTGAGGATACTCATCCTTGTTTGAGAGACTTGGAAGATAGAGCAGAATGATTAGATGACCATCACCAACGTCTTGCACAGACAGAATGTAAACAAAGCATTTTGCATTTGCCAGAGGCAGGAGACAAGGAGTTCCCAATAAGTAGAAACTGAAACAAAATGAAGTTCTTCCCTTGACTCTTAAAGTTGGTATGTCTAGGAATGTGGTACCATGTGGTTTTTCTCAACATACCTTTAGATTGTCTCCTTGACAAAGCAAAGCAAAATAAAAATAGTCTTGTCTATAAAATTAGAGAAGAAGCAGGAGGGGGAGGATGAATCACGTTGAATCATGTTTCTGACCACAACCTACACATTCCTGCAGCAGCTAAGCTGGGAAGAAGAAGAATTAAACTGATTGATCAAACAGAGCACACCCTGAAAGGTGACCTACAAGTTTGGCCATTAAATAGCCTTTTAATTATTTACATCCAAGGACGTAGTTTCTTATATTAAAAAGGAAGCTGTAGTTTCCCAAGAGAGAAAAACCTCTAAGGTCAACCTATATAGGATACCCAGGACTTGGCAGCCAAAAACCTTGAAGACATCTCCCCGTGGATGTCTGGAGAGACTGGTAAAAAAAAAGATGCAAAAGGTGGAGACCAAGCTTCAACTATTTTCATGTGCACCATCATGGCCATCCCATTGCCATTTCTGATCATACCCCAAGGAAACCCCCACATCCCTCAAAATCTTCAATATACATTTAAGATTCTAGCCTTTTGTCTTGGGGAGATGTCAGGAAAACACTACACATAACTATCTTAATCAAGCATTACTCTTGTCTAATGCCCAGGATCAATAAAAAACAAAAAGCATTCAAATAAGTGGCTTATTAAGTCCTTGTCCTCATGGGTTGTCCAATCTAATCACTATTAGTTGGCTAATAACTAACCATTATTGTTGGGGGCAATATGCTGACTCTGCAGACCACTTGAAGAATTCTATAAAGCAAAGGTCTCCAACTTTCTGGCTTGGTGGAAGCCGTGGCAGTGGCAGGATGATTTCGTCCGCATGCACCACTTTCACAAATGCAGCTTCGCGTGCATGCATGCTCACCTACTACTTCCACCGTCTGGTTCTGAACAGGCTGTGGTCCAGCTTTGGGCCACGGACTGGGGGTTGTAAAGAACTGTGAAATAGTATAAATCTTGTCAAGATTGAACCGGTTTGCTTCTTTCAAGCCATAACACTTTTCAACTTGCCAATGAACTGGAAGGAGGGAAGGAAGAGGGAAATAGAATGCTGAGAATGTGCGCATGGACCGTGAAAGCCTGGCAACCATCAAGGTCACCACTGCAGATGCTTGAGGAAGAGATGGACAGTTTCCATAACAAAAGGATGTCTCATAATTGGACAATTTGAGCATCCGGGGTGGGGAGAAAGGGAAGCTATTGTTTAACTAGACAAGGCTTTGTGTGGGAAAACCAGAGCGGGTTTTGATTCTTTAGTACCAAGATGGTGTATCCAATAAAGTTTTACTTTTGGGGATACAAAGCTCCTGATAATGTTTCCTTATTTTGGGTTCACTAGTCAGATAGTTGACATTGCTATTGCTATTCATACAATTAAATACATTTTTATACAGAGATGGGCAGCCTGTAGTGCAAGGTTTTTTTTTCATTCTGGTTCTCAGACCCACCATTGCCCATATTTGGGAACTCATGCTATCAGTTTTCAACAATTACACTCAAAATTAAGGGGGAAACAGAGAAATAGAATGACTTGCTTGAATGATGGAGCCATGACAATACAAAACACATTATTTTGGCAATCCCCTCTCTTACTGAATGCATTAACAAGTTGCTTATTTTGGACTATGCTTCTTGTAGCTCTCCCATTGTTTTGGACTTCAATTCCAATCAACCAATCAGTGGCAAGAGAGGGTGGTGGAAGCTGTAATTTGAAATTGCTGGAGGAGTCATATTTAAACTATAAGGGAGATGGATTTATATTTTATTTTCTTGGTAATGATTCTCTGCCCCTTTGAGTCAATATTTCTGACAAAGAGAATTCATAAATACAGGGACAAATTAAAGTCAAAATTGATCAACCTGTTGATCAACCTCAATACTATTAATAACTTGAGACAATATTAAGATTGCAAAGTTCAGCTTGATAAATCAGAGACTATATCCTTAAAGGCAAAACCCAAGAAACCAAAAGCACATAGGGTTTCCTGAAAAATAAAACGGTGCTTTGCTAAAATGTTCTCAGTAAGTCTTTGCTTTTCCTCAGTGACTTGGTTGAAATGAAAGTATTCAATACTGTATCTGCAAGTTTCACCACCTGGCGAAAAAAATTTTTTCCAGTCACGTACAACAGTTATTGAATGGTGTGTAATTTAAACCTTAAAATCATCAAAACCACAAACCACAATTGCAACACGCTATTATTCTGATCTTTATTATGCTTCTGGGTTTCTATCAGAAAAGATGTGATGTCCAGATACAGATATGAAGCACTGAAACTCAGGATGCCTTCTCTCCATTCTGGATGAGTTACTGAAGTTTATTTTACATCCACGTAAAGTGCTTCCTTAGAAGGAAGACTGGCTGATGTGTTAACTTTTGAGGCATAGGCTGCATACATGCCATAAGTATAGTATTTATGAGCTGCCCAGACTCAGACAGCATACAAATTTTAACAACAACAACAAAACAACACAGGCAGAACTGGACAGCCTAGCTAGGAAAACAAGAAAACCCACTTAGTGACATTGACAGGCTATATTTGCCCAGAAAAGCAGGCGGCAGAGGACTTTTGCAAGTGAAGCAGACAGTCGAAGAAGAAAAGCATGCTCTGGCAGATTATGTGAAAGATAGTTGAACCAGCTTTGATGGAGCTCAACAATAGGAAGCTGCTCAAAATACAGCAAAGCAAGAATCAATACAGGAAAACAGCACTGCAAACTCAGGCTGATAGCTGGAGTAACAAAGCACTGCATGGACAGTTCTTTGAAAAAATCCAAGGAAAAGTAGATAAGGAAAAGACCTGGCTTTGGCTGACCAATGGAACACTTAAGAAAGATACAGAAGGCCTTATTCTTGCAGTCCAAGAACAAGCTATCAGAACGAATGCAATCAAAGCCAGAATAGAAAAATCTGCTGATTGACCCCAAATGCAGACTCTGCAAAGAAATGGATGAAACCATCAATCACATACCAAGTTGTTGCAAGACAATCATTCAGACTGACTACAAAAATGTCACAACACAGTCGCTCAGATGGTCCACCCGAACTTGTGTCAGAACTACCATCTTCCTGTAGCAAAGAACTGGTAGGATCATAAGCCTGAAAAAGTGGTTGAAAACGAGCATGCAAAACTACTGTTCTGAATACAGACTGAATGCAGACTGACAAAGTTTTGGAACATAATACCCTACATATCACAATTGTGGAGAAGAAAAAAGTGTGGATCATTGACATTGCCATACCTGGTGAGAGCAGAATCGACGAGAAACAACTTGAAAAAATCATCAGATATCAGGACTAGAAAATCGAACTGCAGAGACTCTGGCATAAATCAGTGCAGGTGGTTCCACTGGGTGTTGTGCCTAAAGACCTAGGCAAACACTTAAAAACAATTGGCACTGACAAAATCACCATTGGTCAGCTGCAGAAGGCCACATTACTGGGATCTGCTCGCATAATCTGCCAATACATCACACAGTCCTAAATGCTTGGGAAGCGTTCGACTAGTGATTTGTGATACGAAACCCAACATAGTTATCTTGCTTGCTGTGTACAATATTGTTTTTTATGAACAGCAACAACAACAACAACAACAATAATAATAATAATATACAGACTCTAAAATTGATTGGACTCCTCTCTCAATCACTTTGTATTTTAATTGTTATTTTTCTTTGGCTTTTTTTAAAAGCTGAGGATTTTTAGACTTCAAGGTTGATTGAAATCGCCAGATAAGCTTCCTTCAAAACATTAACAACATTAACAACATTAACAACAATAACAACATTAACAACAATAACAACAATAACAACAATAATAACAATAATAACAATAATAACAATAATAACAATAATAACAATAATAACAATAATAACAATAATAACAATAATACAAGGATAATTATAGAGTCACCTCTAGATAAGATGGGAAGCACACAAATCTATTACACAAATAAATGTTAGCTTTATAAAGCTTTTAACAGATTAAGGGCTGTCAGGTTGACTTGATATAAGAAATTCATATGCTATTGAAAAGCGTCAATCTCCATTGAATAAAACTGGAACTGACAAGCGGAATTAAAAATTATACCTTGCAACAAAGAGATGGAAATAATGGAGTTACAAATGGAAGATGAATCAAAATCTGTAAAAATATGTGCAAATAACAAATCAAATGAGCACCTTAGATTATTTTCTTATGCTAGATTTACAAGAATTTCCAGGTTGGAAGAATAAACTGGACCTCAAAAAGATTGTAAGAATTTTGAGGGAATCAAAAATAGAGAAGGCAGCTGATAGAAGTTTCTTTGAGGAATGTAAATATTATTTTCAGAAAGGAGAAGGAATACATAACTGGCTTATTCAATCAAGGTTAAAATAGTGGGTTGCTAGTTTGGGAAATGTTTAATGGTTTTTTATTAGAATAGGATAATTCCTGCTAGTGTTGTCTTTTGTTTGTTTTATTTGAAGGCAAGAAATAAGAAATACTTGTTTACATAGAAAGGAAATATTCAGACTAGATGTAATAGATATACTTTGTAATATTTGCATTATTACTTATGATATCCTTTCCTGGATTTTTACTTTTTATTGAAGAGGTAAGATTCTAGAGATGGGCATATAAAATTGGGATGAAGTATGTATGGAATGAAGAGATTGCTTGTATCGTGATATTTTTTAAATGATAATACTTGGGGATGATGAGGGAGTTTACTTTTGTTTTTCTGTTTTCAATTTCTCCCTTTTCCCCTTTCCCTTCAACTTTTTTCATTTTAAAAAATACATTTTATAGTTGTATGAATTCTAATTGTATAGCAAACATTTACTAAAATTATTTGTAAAATGGTATATGACACTAGACAAATTATCTAAGATGTATAAAGATACTTTTAGTGAATGCTGTAGTTGTGAAAAATATGAAGGGATATTTTATCATGCAAGATCGACTTGGAAAAAAACAAAACGACAAAAAACTACAGAACTGGGACAGAAATACGTATGATCATATGATGATACAAATAATTTTAAAGATTAATATTTATATGAAACTAGAACTTTATATTGATACTTATGGATAGCCAATTAGAAAAAAAAACTAATATAAGACTGGTTTTGTATATGGTAACTGTAGCAAGACTATTATAGGCATAGCAATGAAGGAATGTTAAAATATACACAATGGAGGAATAGATTGTGATGATAACAGAATTCTAGATTTCTGTAAATGACAAATAACCTACTTATTCAGAAATAAAACAATAAACACTTTATGCCAATTGATAACCATTTATAGACTTTTTGTTAAAAGTGGGAAAAAATAAAATGGTGATTTGTGGATATACCCATTAAGAAAAATTGAATATGGTATAGAACTTCTTTGAAGATGTGTAAAGAAAATCATAGGTCTCTTCAATTATCTTTTTTTACTTTTCTATCTGCCTTGTTTCTTGCACTTTTTCTTTTATTTAACTTTTGTTTATATATTTTTATGTTTATTTTTTTACCTACGAACACAACTTTGATAAAAAATTATATTAAAAGGAGATAGTTACTTTCAACCATGCCAAGGAAAGCCAGAAGCCAGAAAACATATCATAACATAAAATATAAAAATGCTAAGCAAAAGACAACGTAAAGAGGGTGAAAACAAGAAGACAGCAACAGTGTCAAGATGTGGATGTGGGTGAATAGTTTAGTGATGATTTAGAGTTGGGACTTTTCCAGGCTATATAAATATAATTAATTATTGATGGCTATGATGCACCTTTTCCACAACCTGACTAATCATTGTCAATATATTTTGGTAGTTCTCAGTAAGTTGTAACTCTGTCAGTTCCAGATATTGGCTTTTTAATGTGAATTATTATTTCTGGATAGTGGCAGTTTTGTGTTTGCCTTGGTGAAGGCATCAAACTTAAAACCAGGAGAGCATGAGTTCCAGTCCCACCTTGGACACAAAGCAGCTGGATAATCTTGAGCCATTCACCTTCTATCATTCCTAGAGAGAGGGAAATAGCAAACCACTTCTGAAAAGCTATTAAAAATATTGCAAAGACTTATCAAGAAACAGATACAATTGAATAACAGAAAAAAAAGAAACTTGTAACTACTTTAGTTTTTTAAGCGCAGATAACGCAGATATGTTCCATTCTTGAATAGTGACACTGTTTATCAAACAAGAAGCTGCACTTTATGAGCATTATAGTATTGCCGCACTTGTAAATATCCCAACAGATTGTCAGTAAAAGCTACAGAATACCACTTCCGTTACTTTCTGACAACTGTGATGCCATCATATATGGCTTTAGAAAAATATAATATATACTCTGAATAACCTGGAGAGATAATATAAGTAGTTAAAAAAATGAAAGCAGTTACGGTAAGCTTTGGAAAATAATTGAAATAGAAGGAATTTTAACTGAATGGGATCTGAAGTATTCAGGGCTTAAAATCTAACAATTCTGGTGTAGAGGTTTAAGGGACTTAGCAGTCTGTGCCAAGTGCAAATTCATGATTTTCAGGAACAAACAAAGAAGGGAAATAGCAATATAACCAATAAGGAGCTTGACAAATACAGTTTCTGATACCTTCTTATTTATAGTACTATTAAATATACTTTCTGAACTAAAATAGAATCAGCAAAGAGGGATTATAGTCATAGAGTTTCTTAATGGCAAATCCAGCTAGCCTTTCAATTTTAGTTCAGAATTTTTTTAAAAAAGCCAATGAGCAACAGCTGATCTGTTGTATTAAGTGCAGTTTCATATATTTTTTCACTTCAAGATATTTCAGTATGGGAACAGATGAAATATTATGGTTTTCAGAATCAATGTAACTGTAAAGCCATGACATTTATCTCTTGTAACCCATAATTATGTTTAGAAAGAACATTGTATTTTATATTATTTATATAGGTTTCAATGGAAACCTATATAAATAATATAAAATAATATTTGCATTATTTATTCAATTTATATAGGCTTTTTTATCTTCTCCCAGTTCAAAAACAATGCTTCTTGGATATAATGTTTTCTAAAATATCCCTGCATTTTAGTTCCCTTATACCAAAGGAAGGCATGCCACCCTAACAGCAAGTTATGTCCTTCTAAATTCAATAGTCTATTATTCATTAATGTTATCCACTCCTTTACCCACATCAAACTCATCGCCTGGTAATATAATTCCCAAATGGGCAAAGCGAATCGTCCATTTGTTCTTGCATCTTATAACAGTTTAAGTTTTATTCTTGCTTTCTTCCCCTGCCAAATGTATTTTAGCACTATTTTATTTAGATCTTCAAAAAACTCTTTTCCTAATCTAATTTGAATTGTCTGGAATAAATATAAGATTCTAGGCAAAGACATTCATCTTAATTGTAGATATTCTCCCAATCAATGATAATTGTAAATTTTCCCATTTTATCAAATCTGTCGCAATCTGTTGTTTGATAATTGTCCTCCTTGAGTGTGTTACATCTTGGTGTTAAATGTATCCCTAAATACTTAACCTTATTTGTGACCTGGATCCCCAAAATTTCCTCCAATTCTTTCTTTCATCTTGCTAATATGTTTTTGTTAGTATCTTTATTTTATCTTTATATATTTTCAAACCTGCTACTTTCCCATATTCTTCTATCTTTTCTATTAGCTTAGGTGACTCCAATGGATCCTCTAATATAAATACCAGGTCATCTGCAAAGGCTTGTAATTTGTACTCTTCTTTTTAAATTTTCATTCCTTTTATTTCTTTTTTTTTCTCTGATGTTCCTATTCAGCACTTCCAGTGTTAACACAAACAACAGAGACGACAGTGGACAGCCTTGTCTATTCCCTTTTCTTATATCTATAAAGTCTGTTAGCTCTCCATTTATCATAACCTTTGCAGTTTGTTTAAAATATATCGTTTCTATGGCTTGGATAAATTTTTTACCAAAGCCCATTTGTTCCAATTGTAATAGCATAAAACACTAACTCACATTATCAAAGGCTTTTTGTGCATCTAAAAATATCAAGGCCATTTGTTTTTTGGGATGTGCCTCATAGTATTCCAGCGTGTCCAAAATTATTCTCATATTGTCTTTAATTTGTCTCTTCGGCAGAAATCCATTTTGATCAGAGTGAATAAAATTGTTTAAGTATCTTTTCAGTCTTTCTCCCAGAATTGAAGCAAAGATTTTATAATCTGAGTTTAATAGGTCAATAGGTCAATAATTTTTAACTTGCTTTGGGTCTGTATCCTCCTTTGTACACGGTTAATCTATGCTTCTGACCATGTTTTGGGTATTCTCTTCCTTAACATAACTTCATTCATAACTTCTAATAAGTGAAGATTCAATGTTTCCTGGAATGTCTTGTAAAATTCCGCTGGCAGTCCATCTGGACCTGGCGCTTTTCCAATATTTTGTTTTTTTAAAGCTTCTGTTAATTCTATCATCGTTATGTTACCTTCTAACATTATTTCACTATCTTTGGGTATCTGGGGCAGATTTGCTTCCTGTAAGTATTGTTTAATTCTTTCTTCCTGGACATTCTCTTGATGGTACAATTTTCCATAATAATCTTGAATAATTTTTCTTCTTCTCCGCATTTCCATAGCATACATGTCCTTGTTCACCTATTAATTGATTTATCTTTCTTGAATCTCTTTCCTTTCTCAGTTTATAAGTTAACCATCTGCCTGGTTTATTTGCATCTTCAAAATAGTTCTGTTTAGCATTTTTAATTTTTTGTGCTATTTCCTCTTTTTCCATTAGCCCCATTTTATGTTTAGTTATGTCCATTTTAATTTTAATGTCTTTTTTTGTAGTAATTTCTGTAACTTTTTTCTAGCCTCTTGTAGTCATCTTCCAATGTTTTAAAGTTTTTCTCTGTTTTATGTTTCTTTTTCTTGTGTAGTCCATTCTCAAGCCTCTTGTATAAGCCTTTATCGTGTCCCAGAGGTTCTGTAGAGATGTATCCTCTTTTGTGTTTTCTTTAACGAAGAAAGCCAATTCTCTCTCAATTTTCTGTTTAAAATCTTTAACATCGTATTATTTAGAGTCCATCTAGATCTCCTTTTTTGTCCTTTCCATACAACTGTTATTGGATTATGATCTGCCCAGGTACTTGTTTCTATTTCAATATCTTGTATATTAGAAAGCAATTCTGTTGACATCCATATCATATTTATTCTGGACCATGATGCGTGTCTATTTGAATAAAAAGTATATTGTTTATTTTCCGCATTTCTCTCTCGCCATGCATCTTTTAGGTTTATCTCATCTACCATTCGAAAGAAGGATTTTGGCAATGTCTTTCTAGTTTTCTTTGCTGCTTTCTGTGTTTTATAATCCAATTTGTCATTAATTATTCCATTAAGATCTCCCATCAGACAAATATTAGCATAGTTCAGTTCTATTATTTTCATATGTAATTTCCTGTAAAAATCTTCTTGATTATCATTTGGAGCATAGATTACTATTATGTCTTTAAATTATTGTCCATTATCTCCATCATCAAAATCCTTCCATCATCATCTGTATTTATTTGTTCCGCTGGGATTGTATCTCTAATGTATAACACCACTCTTCTCTTTACATTGTGTCAACGCTGTAAATAATTTCCCTAATATTTTTGTTTCAATATGTCTTTGTGTTGTTTTTTAATATGTACTTCTTGTAAGCAGATTATGTGAAATTTTAATTTCTTTGGTTTATGAAATATTTTTCTTCTTTTAGTAGCTGAATTAAGTCCATTTATATTAATTGTAATCAGTTTTCTCTCATCCATTTTAGACTTTATAAGAAGGATTTGTTGCTCTAGTAGATCTTGATTCTTGTTGCTCTTTGGGTACATCACCTACGGCTCCTTCTTCTTTTTCAATTACTGCTATACATTCCTCTTGAAATTCAATTAACGACTCTTCTTTTCTTGTATCCTCCTCCCTTCCTCTGAAATATTCCAGTTAGAATAACTCAGCTTTTTCCACTGTATTAATTCGGTGTCTATGTTCCTGCCAGGTAAATATGACACCTCTGGTATCAGCCATCTATAATTTATTCCTCTCTTAAGTAACTCTTTTGTCAAGAATAAATATTCTCTTCTTATCTCTCTCACTCTTCTCGATACCTGTTTCAGTACCACTATTTCTTTATCTTTATACTTTAGTGTTTTTTCTCTTGCCACCTGCAGTATTTGTGATTTAATTATTTTCTTAATAAATCTGATATTAACTTCTCTTGGCAGTTTATTTCTTATCGCATATCTTGTATAGACATGAAAAACCTCATCCATTCCATCCATCATCTTGTGGGCAATTTTAATTAGTAGTTATTAATTTATATTTTCTATTATGGACCTTTCTTTTTTTGTAGCTTAGGTTTTAGCAAATGATAGATGCATACAAATATATCTCTGTGTGTGTGTGTGTGTGTGTGTGTGTGTGTGTGTGTGCACCATACCAACACTTAGTTCAATATATGACAATTTCCAAGATTATTTCAGGTTGAGTTTCTCATCCATTACTGACCAAAGAGCACAGTATTTATGCCTGTTCTGATTTATTTTTCTCTTTTAATTTTCTCTATGCAGATAGTTGTTGGTTAGCAACTATCTCATTTAGTGACCATTTACAGTTATGAGAGTGATGAAAAAGTAATTTAATGACCAGTACTCACACATATGATATCTTCACAGGTCTGCAAAGAAAAGCTTAAGTAAGATTTTAAGTGCAATTGTAGTTTCATATAATGACTACTTCACTAAATTACCAAGTTGCCACTCCCAATTGTGGTCCCTAAAAAAGGACTATTGTCATCTAATAACTTTTTAATATCTATTTTATGTGGAGGTCTGATTTAAATTCAGAATCTTTCTGGTAAATCCATGTTTTTTTCATCATGGTTCTCTTCAAAATAAAAATGTAGTTTTAGATCTTGCTACTTCAGCTACTAACTTATAGTTTTGAGTGAAAAGGAAACTATTGAGAAAGAAAAGAAATCCATGTGATAAGTCAACCACTTATCTTCTATAAGTAGTACTTGGGTTATGACCTCTTGCTTAGTCACTGTTTACAGTCATGATGGCAATGAACCAGGGGAACTTATGATTGGTCCTTGAAATGACAGCTGTTGCAACATCCTCACTGTTACGATTGCAACTCAGGTGCTTGCCAACTGGCTTGCAATTGTGATAATTGCAGTATCCTGAAGTCACATGATTGCTATTTACAACCTTGCCTGCAAGCTTCCCACAAGCAAAGTCAATGGGGAAGCCATCAGGAGGTTGAAGGTTGCTCTCACTCTTGCTGCTGTTTTACCTGTCCAATCAAAGCACCTGCCTGCCCAGACACATAGCACCCTCTCATATTCAATCGCCCCAGCCTGTGGTACCCACCTGCCTGTGACCTGTAGTGTTTGCTTGTGGTACATGCCTACCGGATTTCCTTAGTGCCTACTAAGTGCCCACTCTCTATAGCACCTACCCTTGACACTCACCTGCCTACCAGTAGCTTTCACCTACCCACTTGTTGCTCTTACTGCTTGTCTGCAACTTCCACATTTTCCAATGTGGCAATCACATGAGGTCCTTGCTTAATGACTTGTGCAATGTTGGGTTTATGATGGTAAGCAGGACTGCTGGAATTGTCATCTCTAAGCAATGTGGTCACATGGCATTGCACTTTGAAACTGTATTGTTTAGCAATGGAAATTCTGGTCTCAGTTGTCATCATAACCCAGACTGTCTCTCCCTGTTTTTAAAATTCATTTTTGAACATTTGTCCTAAGGAGAAAAGCAAATTATATGGCTCTAAAATTTTGACCCATATTTTTTTCCTTCCTTCTAGGCATATTTTCTCATATACTGTACATTTACATTCACAAACATACACTGGTTTACACTGCTTGTCCTAAAATTGAAGGACAATGGATGTCCAGGACAAGACTTAGAGCTGAATTATGTTTTTGAAAGTTTACATTCCGAGTAAGGTGTGAAAGATAATGGGAAAGAGATCTTTCCTGACACTTGCTAAAATCACTTTATTGCACAATCCATTATTGTAAGCCTCAGAGTTTTGACTGGGATGTGACAATCTTATTGTTCTTAGAAGATTTAATTATGTTGCATACAACTGATTTCTTAAACATAGTATACACTTTGAGGCTCAGCTCAGGAAGCCATTGACTATCTCAGTGAGGTACTGAAAGCTTTTTTATATTATCTCAAGGTGTTTCTATTCAGATTCAAGCTTGGAACATGAGGATAAATTCATTCTAAGTTCATGCGTCTACTACATATTATGTGCATAAGCGCACCAACATGGCTACCATCCCTGTCTTAATGTTCCCTTTTATTCGTATCTATTTCATGTATTAATAATCATCTTTATACTTATATATA
>JANHFN010004018.1:78322-90242 GCA_032468175.1 Toxicocalamus goodenoughensis | reverse complement strand
ACGATAGCTGGATAATTCATCTGGGTCCAGGGAAGGCTTCTTGAGGAGGGGTCTCACCACCGCCTCTTTGAGGCCTATATTTCCTTAAGACTGTTCCAATTTTGGCCCCATTGACTTGTCTTGTTTCTCAAATTAGCCCTCCTCTTGTTTCCTTCTGATGGGTTAACCTAAAATCAAAGTTGGCAGTTGGTGGATCTAGGTTTATGAATGTATCTTGAGATAATTCATTGAAGACTGATCATGACACCCTTTGTCAAAAATAATGCCCCCAAAATAAAATTATACTTTCTCTACTCTCTTAATCATTGTATAACTTGGTGTCCTGAAACAGAGTATGATTCTGACTATAACTGTAAGGTACAGAAATAATAGTGTGTGCACTTTCCATTTTTTAACTGGATTAAACAAACAGATTCTTGACAAATTGTGGTATTCTGAACAAATGTGGTCCACAGCCCTGAAATCTACCAATGATGCGCACAGAAATTTTAAGTATGAGATGAGATGTTGTTTCTATTTGTATATTTAATAATATTATGATAATATATATGGATTACTTAAAAATATTTTGGTAAAAGGTTATTCTTTTAGTAAAAAGAAAATTAGGAAGCATGGGTTTCTCTAGCTAAATATGTGATACCAAATACACTAGGGCAAGACTGTTTTTGAATTGCCTGTTTCCTTCCTGTGTTCAAAGCGTCTCAATTACAAGATGCAAATATTCAAGATGTTGCAAAATTAGGAATGAGCAGGAAAGGGAAAAATGGTTAAGATCCCAGTAAAATAACATTTCTACAGTAGCTTAAGTTTCAAAGAATGTGTATGATATATAAATTTTAGCTACACACATACCAATAACATGCAGAGTTATATGTTTTCTTGTTGTTTGTGCTGTTACCTGTAAAATGTGATGGACAAATAAATATTTTTCTAAAAGCCTTGAGATGACATTAATAAGATGTTTTAGCTGTTTTAATGAATTGCACCTTTCTGTGATTTACTCATTCTTATCAGTGGTGGGATTCAATTTTTTTTACTACTGGTTCTGTGGGCGTGGCTTGTTGGCCATGGCAGGAGAAGGATACTGTAAAATCTCCAGTCAGAGGTGGTATTTGCCAGTTCTCTGAACTACCCAAAATTTCCGCTACCAGTTTTCCAGAACTGGTCAGAACCTGCTGAATACCACCTCTGATTCTTATATAACTATAAAGTTAATGTGCCTTTAGAAAACTTCCATTTTCACAAAGAATGGGAAAATACTATTTTATTATTAAAAGAGATATTCAGTTTTCCAAGATAGTTATTACACATATTAAATGAGAGTTGGTTAATTCAGATTTTCTTACTTTCCCTGATGTTTTTTCAAGGTCATATAATTGGCTAACAGTAATTCCAGTTTGTATTAGAATGCTGTATTGTGATATTGTAGAACATAACATTTCTTTCAATGCCCAAAATAGGCCATATTTAACAATACTTTTTTATTTTATTTTATTTATTTTGTTTGTCAAGGTTATATGAGAAAACAAGTATTAAGTATGAATATAACATATAAACATATAAGTATAAACAGGTATAACTATATACATAATAAATGAGTAAGAATAAATGGATAAATGGGAACAGTAGGACAGGGATGGTAGGACGCTGGTGTGCTTATGCATGTATAAGTTATATATGTATAAGCTTTGTAGGTTTAGGTAGTTTAATTCTAACTTATTGAACCTCCAAACATAAAACTAGCCTGAATTAGCTTTGGTGTATCTCATGTTATCTTAATTATGTTTATCAATGATATTTACCTCATTAGCTTTGTCAGTATACAGATGCATTTAATAGTTCTCAGCATAATTTGCAATTACACATTTCTTTAGTGTCTTGAGAATACAAATGGTATTTCTTTCTAAGTTTATCCATGGAACAGAGTTTTCTGCTATTATTTTTTGTACTATAAGCAGCAACCAGCAAAATATTCAGGAAATAAATTAACAGTTGTATTGTCCCAACATGCTTGAGGCTAGCTGGAGGATCATACTGTTCTTAAGAACAGTGGTTTGATTCCCACATTCTCTGTTCAGCTGTGAAATACAAGGCACTATGGCTATCAAATACCTTAATTTTCAAAGAAGGGTGGGAATAGGCAGAACATGAGGAAGATGGGAGAATTATCACATTTGTAAATCGCTAGTCATCAGCCAACTGAATCTTTTTGTGTTGTTTTGAATATTGAACATACCAGCCATGGGGAACCTTATATTAAGATAATCTATATTTACTTAGAAAATTTTATTCTAATCCTGAAACTTGCTGTGCAACCAAATAAGGATTCAGGTATAAATGTATCAGTTGGATAGTACTGTCATGGCAGCATAATTAAACATTATATTATGTCTAGTTTACAGTAATCCTAAAATATACCAACATAAATATTTGAATAAAGTAATTAAGTAAGGAAGATAAAAATAAAAGAGAAATGTAAGGATATCTTTACATGCTCAGTAAAACATCTGGTCCATTGTTCCATATTGCTATTGTTACTCTCGTTGTTAAATTTACTTTACTTCCATTGAGCTGTAATATTTTATGACTAAATATACTTAATATGGCCCATGGGCTATTCAATAAAGTAAATTAACTAACTGACTAAATATACAACGGACGTTTTGTAATTATCAAAATAGTCATACTGACTGAATTCTCATGTGCTTAGACATGCCTTATTTAATTCCCTAGCACATAAATCATTATCTATGATTTATCTAATGAGGGTCCTTCTGAGCTTGGTGTTTTCTTGCAGATGTTTCATTTACCCAGACTAGTTTGTAATGATAATACTTAGTTTGGATAATTAAATGTTTGCAAGAAAACCATTGAACTCTGAGACCAACAAGGACCTCTTATTTCAGCTCTGATTTAATAATTAGTTACTGATTTACATAACATACTTAGATGGGAACCAAAAGATAAGGGCTTGGTGAAGTTTATGTGCTTGAGCAGGGTGAATATCTTTATATAACTGGGACTTCATGCTCCTCATACTATTTAGAGGTATGAATTTAGACTGTCAGCTAGCCAACCATGAATTTGTTCAAGTTGAATATCCCTAGGTATAGAATTGGAGAGGATTACAAAATCAATGACATGGTGATATTATTAGTTTTGCAAGCCTCAATCATTTTGTAGTCTGGAGTAAGCAACTTGTGTCATTGCTAAATACCTCCAAGTATACTTCATTATTACCCATGGGATATTGACAATTGTAACTCTCCAACATCTGGACCTTGGCAGCCAATGCTGGAGTCACAAGTTTGCTAAGTTATCTTGAGCTATCATTCCACGTTCCTTTAAAAAATAATAGTATTTTTATATAGTTTTTCAAAGTTTGGTTCCATTTTGCCTGCTGATAATTGTGTTTCAGTCTGAAAACATAACCACTTGCACTCAAAACCAGGCTACTCAACATAAGGAAATTCTAGAAAGCCATCCAACCATGGGGAAATTAAGAAAGTACTTTAGTCTATTCTTAAAAATAATGGGTCTTGGAAGTTGATATTAGTTTCTTTTTACGGGTCTCTATTCAGAGAAACAGTCTCATCAGTGACAGTTTGGCCCTTTTGAATGAAGGATGGTAAGAGAGACTTTAAGCTTTGTACTCAGTGGCACTATTTTTGACTGTGTCTTCTGTAAATTGCAACTTTTGTGAATTGTATCATCATTTCTATTCTGCTTTACCTCTGACCCAATTTCAAAACATTCAGCTAGAAATGGTTCATTAAGTTTATCGTGATACTGCAAGATAATCAAAATCCCATTGCCATGGGAATTTTCTCTGTATTTTTTCAGCAATATGGTATATTTATTCATCAACTTGCATTTAAAAACCAGACAGGATTCACAGCCTCACATTCACATCCTCATATTTTTTTTAAAGAATTCACAGCTTCATATCAATTTTTAACTAACCTTCATTTTCACTTATATTAGAACAGGTGTTCAGTATTACATAGCTTGTTTTATACTTCCTTCTCGACCTTTTCCTTCAGACTAGCCAATCTATTGTTACAATTATTTAAAAACATATATATATATGTTTTCGTAGATTTTCACGGGTACAGGTATGTAGGTCTAGGTGTGTTCGGGTCTTTTCCCGTGTAAGATTAAGGGTATCTTGGCAACGTTTCAGCAACTCGCCATCCTCAGGCTGGTGCTTTCGGCTTCATGCCAGTGCAAGACCCGAACACACCTAGACCTACCTATATATGTATGTGTGTGTGTGTGTGTGTATGTTTTCTTAAGTTTTCGCGGGTACTTACATGTGTGCTATTCAGCTTTTTTCGGGCATTATCCCACGTCATTGTAGTTGTGCTTTTAAAGTTGTAGCAATGTTTTGGCAGAATCTCATCTGCCATCATCAGGCTTCTGTATTGTGTTCATCTGTGATACACTGATATACACACACACACACACACACACACACATATGAGAAAGTGGTAGTTCAGATCAAAGGGCAGGCTTGGAGTCTCTTTAGAATCAAAGAGTTGTTAGGACCTACGAGATCTCCAATGCTCTGCACACTCTAGGATTCATTACTCCATCCCCAACAGATGACTATCTTGAGAAGAGCAGAATGCTGAGGCACTGAATCAGCCCACAGTAAGGTCACCTCATGTTGCATTCAGATCTTGCATCAGATCACGTTATAATTTACATTACATTTCTAAGTCTTCTGCATCATTTAACAGGGTACCTAACCTGAAAACTTTGAGGGTTTGGGGGCTTTTCTCCAGTCCTCTGGCAAGGACACCCTACAGCTATACGTGCCAGTAAAAGCTACTTTGATGCAACTTTATCCAAACACTTTCATTTCTTATTTAAGTAGGCATTCTGCCCACAACAATACATAACTGAAATTATTCAGTGCATGCAATTTCCTCTTTTCCTGGCCTCCATTTCTGCTTTTACCTCCGTTGTCTGCTTGTCACTAAATGAAATCTGCTTGTAAGGTCTACTTATGTACTTGTGTGGTTAACAGAATTTCCCGTTGCTATTATGAGATATATGAAATGTTAGAACAAAAAACTGGAGGCACGTACTTTCTATAACTTGCAGCCTATGTATATTTTCAGGATAGGTTATTTATCCTTCCTTTCTCTTCCCCCCCCCCCATGCATGTGTATGTAGCATATGTGTTATGTATGTATAGAATATAGTTTGTTTTGAGAGCAGACAACAGAATTTCATTTTTAATGTGGGCCAGTGTGCTCAAAGTAAAAAAAATGACAAGGTTATCTTAATCTAAACAAGATTTTGGTTATTTACATGTGAGGTTGCTCAGCAAATCCAATTAAAACCAAGATTCTCAATTTTCTTGTATAATGTATTTGAGAATTTGGTGAAACCTATAGTCTCTTCTAAAAAAATGTTTTTAAATTTAAACACATAAAATAAAATACATAAATATAGATTGTTTTATATCTGTAGAGGAAAGTTATCATATTCAAATACAACTATCATTATTCAAAAATGACACATACATTATTAGTTGTGCTTCTTTATTAATATTTCATTAATCAATAAAAAGATCGTACCCTTTAAAAATATAATGTGAGATTTCAGAAAATTTTTGAAGTCCGGCAGCCATATATTAAATTGTTGTATACATTTTTGAACAAGAAGCTAAATTTCAGCTACAAATGAAAACTAATTTTGTTTTAATCCGAGTTCAAAGACATCCCCCCTTCTCCCCGTAATATATCTATGTTAAGAACTTCTGAAAGGGATAGAGCTGAGAGCCAGTTTGGTCTAGTAGTTAAGGCACCAGAATAGAAAGTAGGAGACTGTGAGTTCAAGTCCCACCTTAAACATGAAAGTCAGCTGGGTTACTTTGGGCCAGTCATTCTCTCTCAGCCCAACCCTTTCTCACAAGGCTGTTGCTGTGGGGAAAATAGGAAAAGGAATGTATGTTGGATATATTTGCCACCTTGAATTATTTGTAAAAATAATAAAGGCGGGATACAAATAAATAAAATAAAAGTTTCCACTCAGTCCAGCCATAGAAATCTGTACAAACGGGGCTGAGCTAGAGGACTATAATCTGACTTGATATCTGGCAATTTTCTGTGCCGCTATGATATTTCATTCCTAAACCAACTAGAAAAAAACAAGCTTTTTCTGTGAGATTAGCAATTTGTCTCCTGGATTAGCAATTTGTCCACCAGGTCAGCATCCGTATTTGTACTCATGTTCTGTGAGTTGAACATTTAGTTACTAAGAAATCATTTGAAGAGCTTCATTTGTTAGTTTTTAAAACTTTGCTTTTGACTATAGCTATTACATCATTTTACTGTTTGATCTATTAACCACATAGACACCCAAGTGAGATGGGCCATCTAGAAATTTGATAAATAAATAAAACAAATCTCAGCTGAGGTAACCATACTTACAAAGGAAACAAAAGCAGCCAAGAGAAGGATGCGTACTAGGAGATCTTCAAACTGCTCCAGTATTAGCTCCAGAAGTGATTTTCCTACAAAGTTAATTTAAATATCTTGTTAGAATAATAAAAAAATCAGCAGAAAATAAGTAAAAATCAAGAACATGGGGTCATAACCTCAAACAGAGAGGTGGGAAGTTCAAAAGTGTTGTTGGAAAGTATTTCTTCACAAAGAGAATGGCAAAAACTTGGAACCAACTTCAGCTGCTGATTCAGTTATCAGTAACTTTGTCTGAACATGCTTGGGATAAACACATATCCATCATCCGACAAAAAATAAAAAAATAAAACAAAGATTAATAAAATTTTAAAATAACAAGTAAAAACCTAATTAAAAAGACATTATAAAGACAAAGGGCAGACTCAATGGAACATTACATTTTATTCTGCCATCATTTTTTATGTTTCTATCCTAGAAATACCCCTTAGATATCTATTTAAAAAGTAGGATGCATTAAAAAAAACTATAGATGAAACTAATTCTGTCAAAAAGTGGGGGAAATGCAAACTTAGATATGCTTCTACCTCCCTCTGACAATAAGAGACTTATGTTTGATCTTCAAAAGCAAGGAATTGTTCTTGGATGGTATTTTTAAATATATTTAAACCAACATGAACACCAATAAAAATCCAGGCACAGCAAAAATCAGGGAGAAAACTATAATGTAATGTAATGAAAACTATAATGTAAAGGTCAGGGGAAAAACTATAATGTAATCACTAATACTAGTTGTCTCATTTTTTAATGCAGAGGAGTAACACCAATGGAGGAATACAAAGTATAGTAGGCCCTTTTGTCACAACTTGGGACATTAGTGCAAGAACCACTCGTTTTATGGTAATCATGCCCACCATATAAAGATATAATTCATGATAAACCGAATACTAATCAAGGAGAATGTTTGTAGCTCGGGGATGAAATGATGAGTCGTTGGTGCTCTCTGAACTTGGTTGTTTTCTTGCAGATACTTCATTACCCAAACTAGGTGTCATCATCAGTACACTGGTGATATCATGATAAACATGATCATCCTCTCAGACTGACTACATGAAGCATTCCCATTCGGATCACACTGGTGGGTATCTTAAATATTATTACTTTATTCATCCCATGAGTGGCATTGTAGATTATTTCAAAGACAGCAGGGACCCCTAGGTCAGTCCAAAGAAGCTCATGGATGGCCTCTGATTGGAACTCAACTTTCTCTTCATCTCCCACATAGTCCATGAATCACCCCCTCTTTATTAAAATATTATATAATTGTAAACTGCCTAGAGTCGCCTAGGTAAGATGGGGGACATAGAAGTTAAATAAATAAAAAGATAATCAAATGATTGCAAATAGGAATCAAGCTTACCTTCTTCAGCTGGAAGTTCTACAGGTTTCCAGTGGGGGGGGATCCACAAAGCGCAGCCAATGGGAAAGAAGGAAAAAGAATAAAATATTGTTGATTTGCAGAGATAGTGACTTTATCCAATCTTTCAGAAGCTCCATGTTTTAGTCTCCAAATAATTAATGATTTTGCAAGTGCTAAAATGGAGAAAAAACAACCCAACTTTTCCGCCATCCCACAGAGCTGCCTTGCAGTGAGATGAGTGGCAAACAAACTTAATAAATAAATAAATAAACCCACCGAACTCACTTTAGTGTCACTGGATACTAACAAATGGATCTGACAATTTCAAAATGTGAATCGGTAGTCCTTGGCTTACCATCCCCCAATTTCTACCATTAAGTGAGACATCTGTTAAGTGATTTTTGCCCCATTTTACGACCTTCCTTGCCACGCTTGTTAAGTGAATCACTGTAGTTGATAAGTTAGTAATCTGATTACTAGAGATTGAGGAATAATGGATGGAAACTGAACAAGGAGAGAGATTCAACCTGGAAATAAGGAGAAACTTTCTGACGGTGAGAACAATCAACCAATGGAACAGCTTGCCCTCGGAAGTTGTGGGAGCACCATCACTGGAAGCTTTCAAGAAGAGATTGGACTGCCATCTGTCAGATATGGTGTAGGGTCTCTCACTTGGGCAGGGGGTTGGATTAGATGAACTATAAGGTGCCTCCCAACTCTGATGGTCTGTTATCTGATTGTTAAGTGAATCTGGCTTTCCCATTGACTTTGCTTGTCAGAAGGTTGCAAAAGGTAGCCACATGACCTTGGCACACAGCAACGGTCATAAATATGAACCAGTTGCCAAGCATCTGAATTTTGATTGTATGATCATGGGGCTGCTGCAAAGATCATAACTCTGAAAAACAGTTATGTCACATTTTTCAGTGCCATTGCAACTTTGAACGGTCACTAAACAAACTGTTGCTGTTGTAAGCCGAGGACTACCTGTAATGATATGCCATCCAATGCCCATAAACCCATGCTGTACAATCACTATGCCACATGAATAAAAGAGAAATTACAGCATGAAATTGGCCTCCACGTAACCTTTTCGGCATAATTTTTCAGCATAGCATGGAAAAACTCAAAGACGTAGAACAAGATCAGAAGATGTGGAGAGACCTGGCCCATAGAATTGCCAAGAGTGAATGGATAACAATCATCATGATCACAGGCTTTACAAAATGCCATCTCTGATGTCCAAGAGCCCTGGATGTATGGTGGGAAGCTGGTTGGAGGTCAGAAATTTTTTTTCTATTTCCCATCAAGTGAATACACGCAGATTTGGATCAAGAAATCATCCCACATGACTTGTTACTATAATCTTCTATTTTGGCATCTACTAAAAATGTTACAAAAGATTATCAATCTAACCCATCTAATCCAACAATTGCAGCCAGAGTTGAAATAACTATAACACGGACAACTTTTCAACTGGATTTTCCCAAGCATATTTTCCCCTCCTTGAAAACCATAAGAGAATTCATAATAAACTAATGAAAGCCTTTGTTCTATAGTTTTGTGTTTATTGGCAAAAGCAAAGATTATATCTGGCTGACTTGTAATATAATAGGATTGTTTTGAAAGCTTTGCATTTACTTATTTCAAATTTCGACGTCCTTCTACCCTTGTTGTAGGAATTTTCCATATCATTTTGGACATGTAAGGGTGAATGTTAAACTTCAGGGATCTACACGCCCCAACCAAGCTGGCTTTTTGTAAGAGTCAGTCCTTTGCTATTGCTTTAAAATGCTTTTTATTGTTTTTATTGTTTCGGTATTGTAAGCCGCCCAGAATCATTGATTGAGTTGGATGGTTATAGAAATTGAATGAATAAATAGATGAACAAACGAATAAATGAACGAAGGAAGGAACAGAACAATGATAACCTTCAAAATATTTCTTCCCCCATTTTTAATCCTCCTAGTAGCTTTATGAATTAGTAATCTTAGTTGTTTTTTAAAGTATTATTTGTTAAGTCATAAGCTTGGCCGTTCCATAGAACTCTAAGCATATATATTGGATTTATTATTATTATTTAGCGTATGATGAGAATGTGACAGAAGAGAAGTAAGCATATATACACTACATATGTTACATGCTGTAACATCATACTAAGCTAAAATTAAACATACCATATCACGTCTTAGCACAATGGATGAATCCACACACATCTAAATTTAGCCAATGAGCTTGATGACTGAGGTACAGTTTGAACCTAGAACCCTCTTCTCTGTCCTAGTTTCCCACTGTTAACTACAAAACCATGCCAACAACACAAGTCTTAGTGATTTAAATGCATCATAATTATGCATGAGTTTTATTTGAGATAAAACTCTTAAATATGACATTTTGGGGGGAGGGGAGAGAGGAACTGACATTTTAAATACAGTGTTTTGAGCTTTTTTCAAGAAAACCTTTAGATTGTTACAGAAACACCAAGAGAAGAGATAAGAATGCTCAAAAGCATTATGGGATGATACTCATCAGATTCACCCACTCTCATGTTACTCTTAAGTGACAGTAAATATTTCGTGCAGAGCGTTGGAAAAATGTAATTCAACAGGAGGGGAGGAATTAAAAACTCTTGAGTTCCACAAAGCTGCTCATTTGCACTTTTAAAACATTCACATACACATGGACAACCCACCCACCCAACACACACACATTTTGATTAACATTCAGTAAATGAATTCACCATTCATAACAGGCCCCCAAGTGACTCACAACTGCAGAGAAACTACAGAATAAAGCATTTCACTGCGGTTAGGGAGCAATTTGATTTTCTGCAGAGAAAGTGAGAGCACCAAGGCTGATAACCCATGGGACACTTGGCAGATACTAACTCTGTAGCTCTAAGTCAGGGCTGTCAAACTCAATTTTAATGAAGGCCGCATCAGAGTTGTGTTTGACCTCAGGTGGGTGTGGCCAGCTTGACGTCACTCATATTGGTGGCTCCTGAGTTGGCCCAAACGGTCTGCCAGTGAAAATGGGCTCCCGAGCTCCTTTTTCAGCCGTGATGCCCTCCTGCAGCCCTCTGCCAGTGAAAACAGATCTTGAATGGGCTACAAGTGTCCTCCCCCCAGTCCATATTTGGCTACAACAGCCTCCTGCAGTCCTCTGCCATGAAAACGGAGCTCCATTTTCACTGGCAGAGAGCTGCAGGAGGGCATCATGGCCGAAAAGAGCCTGAGAGGGCTGTGCACAGCCCTCCTGAGCTCTGTTTCACTGGCAGAGTCCTTTGCTGTTTCTAGGGTAGCCCTGGGGGGCAGATCTAAGCATCCCACTTAGCATCCCGGATTTGGCCTCTGGCCCTTAAGTTTGATACCCTTCCTCTAAGTGTAGTTACTCAGCAAGGATCCTTGTAGACAAGCCGAGAACTAGATCCTTTGTCTAGTCTCTACTTTCATATGCGTTGAAATAAACTCCCATCCTCTCTAGTCACATAGACGTGAGGAGCCTATGGAGATTCATTCAAATCATGGTTGCCCCAACAGTGCTTTTCCAAAAGGCAGCTGGACTTTATTGGAAGCAGAGCACTAATGACGAATCCACAGAATGCTAATGACTAAATGACTGCAAAGAAGATAAATCCTCCCATTTTCCACATTCAGTTAGAAGCGAAGAAGCTTCTTGGATGAGAAGCAAAATGTTTTCAAGGAAAAAAAAACCCAAGAAAGTCCAGTTGCCTTTTAGAAAAGTAATGTTGGGATAGGTGTGAGATGATGATGGAGAGGGTGTCCATCTTGCCCCCAAGTGTTAGGACAGGCAAGCTTCAGTCGCACTGAAGAGGCCTGGTTTGTGCAAAGGAGAAACAAACAGTTTCTCATTTCTATTGAAATTTTATTTTTCTCTTGTTGGCAAAAAAACAGCAGAAGTTAGAAGGAATCAAAACTTTCAACAGGGGAAATATCTGTTAGGACTATCAGGTTTGCCTAATGTGTTTGGGTGAATAATATACTAACCTGGATTGTATATTGTAAAATATGAACTATGTCACTTTAAACTGCAAGTGATTAGGTAATAT
>JANHFN010004018.1:49995-61035 GCA_032468175.1 Toxicocalamus goodenoughensis | reverse complement strand
AGTGGGGCCAAGTTGGAGGCATTAAAGGACATTTATTTATGTTTTGGATTTTGTTACATTTGTGTTACACTCTGGGTCATCACAGGGAGGAAGAAAATTTCACTCTGCAAGGGCCACAACAAAAATAGCCCCCTCCCCCCGCCACCGCCTAGGGCCTGCCACATGTAGCTCCCTAACCAACAGGATTTGTCAGGTGCAAAACATCAGGCAGATACATTAAGTTGCAGTTCAGAAGATTTATTTGCAATAAAGGAGAATATTTGTAGCTCAGGGTTGAAATGAGCTTGCTTATTTTCTTGCAGATATTTCGTTAAACCAGGTAGCATCATCAAGGCTAATGATGATGTTACCTAGTTTGAGTAATGAAATGTCTGCAGGAAAACAAGCAAAGTCAGAGAGCACCAAGGAAAATTTATTGCTCAAACATATATGCAACAATCTAGTCAACTATAGTTCAATACTAAATGGGCACCAGATAAAAGTCAGTGGAATTCAAGAGGGGTTGGACTTGGACCATTTGTGGGAATGTAATGATTCTAAACCGATGATGCCCTTAACTCCACCTACAGCTCTGTTCTTTTCTTACACTACCTGTAGGATGACCTCTCTGCTATATCTTGTAGTACAGGCAGATTAAATTAGGGAGAGGTGGTTCCTCAAAGAATCCAATCCTCTAAAGGGGCACTTTAAATTGGACTTGGGAAGAGACTGTAACCAATGCAGCCCACAAAGCAGAGAGATAACATGTGTTCTATCAGAGATGCACATAAGCTATTCATCCCACGTAATTTTGCATCAGCAGAAGTTTCTGTATAGTTTTCAAGGGCAGTCCCATGTAAAGCACATTAGAATAGCCTAAATGAAAAGTGATTAGGGCATAAATGATAATGAGTAGGGGCCCCCTCAATCTAGGAATGGATGCAACTGGCACACAATATGAAGTTGTGCCAATGCTCTTCTAGCCACAGCTGCCATCTCCTCACTGAACAGGAGTTGTAAGTCCAGGAAGACCTCCCAATTGTAGACAGGTTCTTTTTGGGGGACTGCGCAACCCCACCCAGCACCAAAGTTGTCATATTCCCAGAACCAGAAGCCTCGAAACACAAAACACTCCATCTTGCCTTGATTCAGTTGAAGCCTTTTTTCCCCATCAAACCCTCACAGCTTCCAGACAGCAGGATGAGATATCCACAGCATCATTTAACTTGATAGGAATAGAGATATTCAGCTGGGTATCATCAAAATACTTCGGCTCTTTTTTCTTGCTGGTAAAGCTTGTGGTTTGCATGTAGTAGGTTCAATTTCTGGTTGGTGTGTACATGTCCATAAAGGTTTCCCTTGTCCAGTTGTTTCCAACTCTAGAAGGCAGTGCTCATCTCCATTTCTTAGCCAAGGGAGCCAGCATTGTCTGAAGATATTTCCATGGTCATATGGCCAGCATGACTATATGCTGAGGCTCACAGAATGCTGTTATCTTCTCATCAAAGTGGCACCTATTTATCTACTCACATTTGCATGCTGCTAGGTTGGCAGAGCTGGAGCAAATAGTAAGAAACAGTCTGTTTAAAAGCTCAGTGTCTTTAACTGCTAAACTACCATCGCCCCATACATGCTCTTACCTGATCTCTAAATCTTTCTATTCTTACTAATGTCTCTTTTCATAAATGTCTATGGAGATTCTCAGTCATCCAGGTCATAGTTGTCCCAAAGGTGCTTTTTACAAGAAGCAACTGGACTTTCTTGTTTTTCTTTGAAGATGTTTCACTTCTCATCCAAGAAGCATCTTCAGCTCTGAGTGAATGGTGGGGAAATTGAAGGATTTATAACCAGCTGTCTGCAAGGTTATATTCCATTTCCCTGCCATGGAGTTAGAGCTGAAGAAGCTTCTTGGATGAGAAGTGAAACGTCTTTGAAGAAAAATAAGAATGTACAGTTGCCTCTTGAAAAAGCACCTTTGGGTGTCTTCATAACGTTACTTTTGTGGAAGTGACTTAGCTTCCTTCCCTAAACCTCCAGATCTGGGGAAATAGAACAGGAAGACCTCAACTGAAAGGAGTCCATTAAAGGCAATCTCCAAGGAGTTGAAGTTTGATGCAGCTTCTCTCGTGGTCCTGTAGCTTCTCTGCCCAAATTTGCAGTTCTCAGCCTTTGCTGAGCAACCTCTGTAATCATGGGTGGGATTCCATCGGTATAACAACCGGTTTGGTGATTGCGCGCTCCTTACGCTTGCTTGCTCCACATTTAGAAAAGCTCTAATACTTAACTTCTGCAGGAGTCCCTGTGAATAAAACAGTTGCCACGTGAATCAGCTGTGCTCTAAACAAAGGAAGTAAAGGACGGGAAAGAGCAGGAGCAGGCAGGCAGGTCCATATGGTTGCCGCAGAGAACCGGTTTGCTGCCAGCTGATCTTTGGAGCAAGGGGTTCGCCCAAACCGGTTCGAACCGGTTGGAACCAGTAGAATCCCACCCCTGTCTGTAATGTATTTGCTACAGCAAAACCCAAGTGCTTACATTTTCAAAATATGGCTGTCTCATTATTGTATCTCCTCTTCCTCTTCTCATAGGAAATCAGCAAAGACTGCTAAAGTGTGCAGGATGCATAATTCAAACCACTACGCAGAAATGTCATTCTGAAATGTTTTCCCAGCTTTCAAATTGTGTGTGTGTGTGTGTGGGTGGGTGGGTGTGTACAGACACACACACATGCTTTCTTCTGCATGCTATAAATCAAGACATCTCTTTCTTTTTTTCACAAAGAGCAAAATTTCCCCTTTAAGTTGTACCAACTTAAGCAAGGGGGGGAAAAAGAGTGGATATTTTTCTGGGATGGGCAGGTGCATGTATGTGTATGCACATGAATGCAAGTGCCTGCAACATTCGCGGTGACAAGTAGGGCTGCAAGCATCTGCGAGAAGGCTCGCATGAGTGGGATTGCGACCAAAGATGTTTGTTTGTTTTTAAAAACCAATAAAATGTGACGACACTCGCGACGACACTCATGTAAGTGGTGCCAAAGCTCCTGTGACACGCGCGGTGATGCTCACATGAGAGTGACCATCTCTGCACTCATACACATGTTCAACAGCCACCTGCTCACACAGTCCACTGGTGATTAGGCCATGGCCCGGTAGTGGGGCGCAACATTCAGGTTGGGGACCCCAGTATAGGGACTCCTGCCTGAACCGGGGATTGAACTAGAAAACGTCCAAGGTCCTTTCCAACTCTGTTATTCTGTTATTTTCCCTAGAGAATATTATAACTTTTGTAACTTGTTAACTACCAATAATGTTGAAATACATTACAATAGGCAGATAGTAATAAGATGTTGCTTCTATTCATCCTGGTGGCATGGTGGCTGAGCAGTTAAAATGTTGGACTTTTGACTGGAAAGCCATTAGCCCAGGTTTGAGACCCAAGCACTACGTGATGGGGTGAGCTTCCATCCTCCTCTCAGCTCCTGCTAGAAGTGTGAAGGCATGCAAATGCAAGTAGATAAATAGGTACCATTCAGTTGGGAAGGTAAGAGCGCTCCATGATGTCCTGCTGGCCACATGACTGTGGAAATGTCTTGAAGACTATGAAATGGAAGCAAAAAACAATGTGTAAACCAACCGGCACGCTGTATGTACACCTATGGAAAATAGCTTGATGCTTTTATGTTTTGTTTGTTTATGTTTGTTTTTAAAAACCAATAAAATTTAAAATATATATATATAACATAATAGCAATGATAAAAACATAATAACACTGAACTGAAAACACTCTTAAAGGGCAAAGTTAGCCTGTTATGGGACCACCAAGAAGAAATTAATTAATCCAAGTTATTTGCCTCTTTGGAGAATAGATTTAACCCCGAATAGATCTAATTATACACAGAGTTGAACTAATTGAAATAATGGCCTGCTTTTCTTCAGTTGTTTCTGATCACTGCATATTTGGGTAAAATATGCGCACTAGTTCGTTGAATTAAATCTTGCTATCTTGTGGGACAGAGGAGATGTTCCTTGGGGGCCTCTGTCATTTTTCCCCCCATTCTGTTCTTCTGTTCTAATTGTTTTTTGTTTTTTGTTTTAATCCTGGCTCCCTCTTTGTGTGGGTTTGAACTCTTTCAATTGTTTTACTCTTTAGGGGATTTTCAAAGCCTACTTTTCTGAAGTGGGCGGCTGTACCAAATCTGATAAATTAAAGATGAAATTGAAATAAATTAATTCCAACACGTAAGTCATGCCGAAAGGACATGTGCATATCTAAAGCTCTAGGAAAGATAGCAGAGAGACAGTGACTGAAAAAGTCAGTGTCTTTATTTACTTTATTTACTGGGAAATTTTTTTTAAAAAGCATATGCTAAATACGAAATGGGTACAATAATCAAAATTTTGTATTCCCAAAACACAACTTTTAATCTAGCTAGCTTGACTTCATGGGCCACAACATAAATTGGGGCACCAAGCATGTTTTGAGAACAAGTTGTAAAACTTTGTATAGTATACAACCCAGTGGTGGGATTCGATTTTTTTTAACTACCTGTTTTGTGGGCGTGGCTTGGTAGGCATGGCTTGGTGGACGTGGCAGGGGAAGGATAGTGTAAAATCCCCATTCCCTCCCCACCCCACTAACCTGCTTTCCAGCTCTGTTCTCCTGTGCAGAGCAACCAAAGAAGAGCCAGCCAATCAGCTGGGACTCAGGAGGCAGAGAAGAGATGGGGGCAGGGCCAGTCAGAGGGGGTATTTGCTGGTTCTCTGAACTACTCAAACTTTCCACTGCTGGTTCTCCAGAACTGGTCAGAACCTGCTGAATTCCACCTCTGATACAGCCACATTGTTTGGTGGTTCATCGTCTTTCTTAGCTGGAAAAGGCAGCTTATATGAAATTTGTTTTTAATTAATTAATTCTTCACATTGCTTGCATTTTAAATGTTACATACTGTTTTTATATTTTTAATATTTTATTTGTATACTGCCCTGAGTCTCTCTGTGAGGGAGTTGGACTATTTTAAAATTTTACTAAATAAACAAACAGATAAGTATGTACTGGTAGGTAAATAAGTAAATACTAATACCACTCTATAAAGCCTTAGTAAGACCACACCTAGAGTACTGCATCCAGTTTTGTTCACCACATTATAAAAAAGATGTTGAGACTCTAGAAAAAGTACAGAGAAGAGTAACCAGGATGATTAAGGGACTGGAAACTAAGGCATATGAAGAACAGTTTCAGAACTGGGCTTGGCCAGATACAAACTAGTTGAGAACTACTGGCCTAAGGAAATGGTTGTTGACCAGATATTAGTTTGGAAGAGCCAAAAGGTAAGTTTTCCTCCAGCAAAAGCAATGGTTGTTTCCCCATGCTTTGTAGAATGACAGAAGTAACCAATGAATCTTCTTATATATTTCTAAAATGGGACTGTAAATTAGCCTTGTTCATTTATGCCTTGTCTGCCTCCTTTTCTCAACCTTGAAATGGGCTCAGAAGCTAAACATGTTAATGTTAAGTCAGGTTGGTACATAGATGGGAAAACCCAAGGAAATCCCACAAGTTTAGTCTAGACTGAGCTGTTGAAAAACAACACTTAAGGCAGCAATGGTCATCCATATCCATAGTGTTGCCAAGAAAAACAGAAGGGCCTACCTATGTAATTATCAAGTCAAGGTCAACGTGAAAGAAAATATTTTTATTTCTAAGAACCTGGCCATACAGACTTCAACGTAAACTCTTTCCCCTCTTCATAGTCCCCCTGTTGTTTTTCGACCAACTTGCTGCCTGATAAAGAGATTTCAAAAGTTGGCCCACAATTTGTGCCTTTTGAATTGATCCCAATATAAAGAATTTGTTTTACTTTATGAGTAACTATTAGAAATTATGCCACAAGAAAAGAAAACAGGAGTGATGCGGGAAGTGCAAGATAAGGTATATGGCTCATAGCGCATGCACACATCTATAAGAAAGTGGAGGTGGTGGTGTATGTGTGTGTGCATATGCTCAGGCATAATTGTGTGGTTTGATGCTCGTCATGAAGAGGTGGGAACACTTGCAACTTTAAAACTTTTCTTGGAAACCACACACACACACACACACACACACACACACTATTGTAGGTTTAAAAACTTTTAAGCAGAACAAAGAGGAAAAGAGCTCCTTCATAGGTTCTTCTTCTTCTTTGTTTAAATTGGTGATGCCAAGGAGAGGACTTCCTCATTGCAAAGAACATATTCTGTCATTTTGTTGTAACCAATATGTGATTGTCTTTCAGGGTATTACAATTGTTCCTCTGGATTTTTAGTTCTTATCTAGCATCAAGCAAGTAATGTGTTTAAGAATATAACAGCACTTCAGTTTTATCTGTTCCCACGTTTGGAACAAAATCTACAAGGTAACCAAACAAAGCAAGGCTCTCCTCTTCTTATTTCAGACAGGCCACTTGGAGCAAGAACAAATTTATTCCTTTAATTTTATTTGCTTTCACAAACTCATCAACTTCAGATACACGTAGCATCCTAATCAAACAACCACATTACACTGTTGCTTGACATGTCAAACTTATCTACAGTATTTCTTTGGCCAGTTTAGAAGAACCTCAACTTTAAGCCTCAAGAATACCTTTGGAAGCTCTTAGCTTCCAAATTTATTCACTGGCCTATTAATAAAAATGTTATTCTTCATTAATAGCATTTCAAATTAATCTACTGACACTAAAATGAAGCAATCAAACTATTCAGACTAAGGACTAACAGCAGAAACAAAAAAAAATACTGCAGATAGTTGCAAAAGAATTATCTCTTATTCAAAGCAATAAACTCTCAGCAATAAACCATAGCAATGAATGAGGTCTTCCTGTACTAGGTCTCCTGTGCTTGCTTTTAAAAAAATAAAAAACTACCTCCCTGCCCTGTTTTTTCCTGTTGCATTTGCAAGTTGGCATGCCAACCAGGGTGTGAACCTTCTCTGCTTCCCCATAGAAAAGCGATATGCCAAAAAAGGTCGGGATTTCCCTGCGTGTAAGTTATAACCAAGGAATATCCTTAAATAGCCAGACAACTCTGAAGCCAGACAAAGTTGCAGCAGGAGTGGAAGTGGATGAGACCTATGGAGGAGACAGTATTTCCTCAGCTCCTCACTTGACATGAGAGATAAGAAAACCAAAACCAATAGCACAGATGTTCAGGCAATGGGGCCAGAATGGAAAAGAGATTGCACAGTCATTAATGTCTGCCTTCCTTTGAACTTTGCCTTGTCCATGCAAATGCAGGATTTGACTGCTCTTTTTCAGCTTCAGTCCATTCCCTCCTTCCAGAATTGTACAAAGTCAAAGATGCAAATTCTGAAATCGTGATGATAGCAACCCAGCAACAGATTTATTGAAAAATATTTTAAAAGGGTGGTAAGCATTATAGAATAGCAGAGTTGGAAGGGACCTTGGAGCTCATCTAACCCAACCTCCTACTTGAGAACCTATACCATTTCAGACAAATGGCTGTCCAATCTCTTCTTGAAAGCCTCCAGTGATGGGGAACCCACAGCATCTGAAGGCAAGCTGTTCCACTGGTTGATCGTTCTCACCATTAGGAAATTTCTTAGTTCTAAGTTGCTTCTCTCCTTGATTAGTTTCCATCCATCATTTCTTGTCTTGCCTTCAGGTGCTTTGGAAAATATTTTGATCCCTTTCTCTTTGGGGCAACCCCTCAAATGTTGGAACACTGCTATCATGTCTCCCCTGCTCCTTCTTCTCACTTGACTAGACATACCCAATTCCTGCAACCGTTTTTCATATATTTTAGCCTCCAGCCCCCCAATCATCCTCGTGGCTCTTCTCTGCACTCTTTCCAGAGTCTCAACATCTTTTTCTTATTCTGATGATCAAAACTGGATGCTGGCACCCAGGTTTTGTCTAGCTCCATGTCACAGCAGCAAAAACACAACAAAAGGATCTCCCAAATCAATCCCTGGGATTAAATAAAAAGATTCTGCAATTAAAGGAGAAAAGGAGAGACGGAGAATATGAGAATATCACAGTAGATTTGAGGGGAAAACAAACACAAAAATAAATTGAAACTGAAATTGAACATATTATTATGATCCCCACCCCTACTTACCACCAAATGGGGAGGATTTTTCTGGGGTTGCAATGTTTGTTCATTCATTCCCCCTGCAAGGTCACAGGATTTTTTTGACATCTTACATTTAATTTATGTAGCTTAAAGGGGGTGGAGGTACTGTTTTAAAACTCTGATATTCAAACCCCACTGCTTCTAAAGAAAATCTGGGTCCCTCTGGGGTTGGGTGAAGTGGAGTCTATGATTCAGTTGAACATTCTGCCTCCACCCTCTGGCCCAAGATAGATAAATAGATTAAATAAATAGATAACTATTAACAATGTTTCTGCAAATCTACTATGTCTCAAGTGAAGGAAAATGTTAATTTTAATTTTAAGGACAGAAAGCAGAAAAGCAGCCAGAATTTATATATTTGCCTTCAAGTTATATTCCTTCAACTTTGACAACTAAACCACTGGCCCCTTATTTTTTCCTCCTCCTTTGTCAACCCTTTTCTAGTTTAAATTAATTAAAGAGGGCTTAGGCCAATTCATGGTGGACATGTTAATCAGTGGTCACCGGCTGGTGTGAACAAAGCATTATAAATCTGAATTGCTTCCAATAGGATGCTTGGATCATTTTGGAAGTGTTTCAAATTTGAAAGGAAGCACTTCGAACTCAAAACAGCTATTTTAAATAAAAGGGTGTTTTCAAAATGGTAAAGACAACCCATTTTGAGCTTGAGATTGTGGTTTGTTTCAACCCCAGTACAACAATAGTTTAATCATGGCCTGCCCAGGCACATCTTTGAAACCATCTGCTTTCAAACTCCTGCTTCTGAACTTCTCATATATAATATAATATCAATCCATGATTTTATTACTCTATCATTTGGGCAAAATGATTCTAATCCATAAAACTGGATTTTATACAGGTAATTCTCATTTAGCAACAGACTTGTTTAATAACAGTTTGCAGTTACAGTGGTAATAACTTTGCAAGCAGTTCATGTATTTATGACCTTCACAGGTCTGTAAAGCAAAGGAAAGCTGAAGTCAGATTGCAAGACCAGCTGCGGTTTCACTTAACAAACCAGCTCATTTGGTGGGAGCCATTCCCAGTTACAATGGTGATAAAAAGAAGCAATTCTGCAAACAATCCTTGCAGTTGTGACCTTCACAGGTCTATAAAGCAAAGGGAAATTGAAGTCAGGTTCACTTAGCAACCATTTTGCTTAACAACCAAGTTGCTGGTCCTAACTGTGCTTACCAAACAAGGATTACCTGTAATCCCTATGGTAGGCTTTGCACATTACACTAAGGCCATGATGGCTTGGCTGGTGCAGAGAAGGCACTACTTACGAACCAATGTGGTTCTAAATAATGTAGGTTTGAGCAAGAAGCATTCTGTTCATTGAGATCAAAGGCTCCATTTCCTGTCCATCAGGCGCTCTAAAGTCCCAGTTGTTGATTCTCATGCCAAACAGAAAACTACCTGCTTGCTGTGCTTATTTAATAAGATCAAGATAAATGTTAGCAAAAGCTGCAGCTGCAGCTGCAAACCAACAAGCAAACCTACAACTGGAACATGGCATCAAATGTTTCAACTTACTTACAGGAAACCACAGCACTTCCCCTGTTATTGGGCTGGTGAACTTAAAGAGAGGTCTCCCTTAAGAGGTATTTTCCATCCCTGCCCTTGTTTATACATACACCCTGGCCTTTTGTTTTGAGCTCCTTTCACCTTTGTTTGACACCAGAGTAAGTTGAGAAATTATGAGCTGCTTCCTTCTCTGGCCTCTTCTTTTGTCACTCATCTTGAATATCAGCCTGGTACAATCCTGGCCCTCTCTGCTGCCAGCCAGCCCTTCATTTGGCCAAAGGATCCCCAGAAAATGGAACTGAACCTAAAAAGGGAATTTCTTTGTCTAACTCAGCTTCAAGGCTGCCTGGAACTCTTTGATAGCAATCCAAAGATTAAAAGTGGAAATAAAAAAAACCTCAAAGCTTGAAAAGCTCAGAAATAGAACAAAACTGTTGACACGAGGTTCCTCTTCATATAAACCTCCATCATGGAAAAAAGAGAATAATTAAACACATTTTTTCTCTCTCTCTTTCCGAATACTGGAATTCTCCTAATTCACTCAACTTCAAATTCTTTGTTGCATCACAACTACATAGAAAAATAATGTACTTCAAATTAAATGCCAAATTACACAAAGGAATTAATCAGCTTACCAAAGAGGAAAACATAAACCAGCTTCTTGCCCCATCATGCTGTGGAAAACATAAAGACAATAGAAGTGGACCAGATGCTAGACTAGAAACACTTTCCCCAGATAAATAAAACCAATCAGAGATACAGATTAAGGGGTTCAGCCTTTTTGTCCAGTGGGTATGATTCGAATTTTGAGACCAAGATATGATTCCTTTCACAAAATGGCTACCTGAGTGCTGTGGTCTGTCAAAACTTACCTACCTACTTTTTCCCAACTAAAGAGGGGCATCTTTTCAAGTGAAGCAAGCAGCTATGTTACCCATCAATCTTATTTTTTTTGATAAATGATAATTATTTATTAGGTAATGATGATGATGATTAGAATGAATACCAAGACCTGAAAATAGAAGTAGAATGACTGTGGCAATAGTACCACCAATAGTAATAGTCACTGGGAGTGCAATCCCAAAAGATCTTTAGCACCATTTGAACAGCATCGACGGTGACAAAATCCCCATCAAACAATTGCAAAACACAGCTATTCTTGAAATAGCTTACATCCTGCAATGATACCTTTAACACCATCAAATAACCACATCTGCCTATGCCAGACTCATGGGAAGGACTCAAGAGGTGGATAAAAATTTCAAAACGAACTAAACATTTGGCTTGCTGTGCAGCAACCAATTATATAATAATAATAATTTAAATGTCTTTTAATATATGTCACCTGAATCCTGATGACTCCGGGCAGCTTACTATCATTAAAATATATTAAAACAAAGGAAAATGA
>JANHFN010004018.1:15544-28390 GCA_032468175.1 Toxicocalamus goodenoughensis | reverse complement strand
CCACCCCACCCCTCCCAGGAATCCCCCCGTGGCCTGTTTTGGATGCAGGTAAGTGCAGGGCGTGCCTGGAGGCTCAGGGAGGGCAAAAAACAGGCCTTTTAGAAGTTTGAGAAGGCTACAAATGGGCCTGTTTCTGGCTTCCAAAGAGCCTCAGAGCCCAGGGAGGCCATTTTTGCCCTTCCGGAGGCACGAGGAAAGCCTCCAGAGCCCGGGGAGAGCAAACATCACCACCCCCCGCCATGGTGAAGGAGGCCGACTAGGCTACACCCACCATGGCCATGCCCACCCAGCAACCAAGCAGAGAACCCGTTGCTAAAAGTTTTGCTACAAATGCTGAATTAGCAAATACAGACCTCATATCTAGTTCTGCAGACAATACGCGCTCATATGATGAATGAAAATTGACCTTCCTAGAGTCAGATGGCTTATCCATCCTAGTCTGGATAAAAGTGATTATGTTACTCTAGTCTATATTCAATTTTTGCAACTATATAGATAATTTTTGTTCAGGATGACCTGTCCTCGGCTTAATTCATCCCATTGTATGGAATGAATTCCATCTATCACCATTGTAACGGTGACCATTCACCTTGCTGCTGGTTGTCATGAGCTGACACAGCAGGGGAATAACATTTTATGAGCTACCCTTTGAGAAATGTTTCTGGGGAGTGAGGGGTGGCTAAATAGAATGTGAAGATAGTTCAGGTTTGGTCTAGAGCAGGGGACTCCAACCTTGGCAACTGTAAGCCTGGCGGACATCAACTCCCAGAATTTCCTGGCTGGGGAATTCTGGGAATTGAAGTTCCTATATCTTAAAGTCACCAAGAATGAAAACCACTGGTCTGGGAGGAATCAAAGAATGCTACTTAAGTCACAACTTGTTTTTTGTTTCCCTGTGGGTGGGAAACTGGCACAACAAGGAGGAAGCCTGGAAGATCAAACAGGGGGCAAATACTCCAATAATATCCATTTCACTACACCAAACTACCTTCAAACTGGACAACTTAATAGTATGTACACTTATTTATTTTAAAAGTGTCCTTTAAGCTGTGTGACTTAAAAGACACTCCCAGTGACATAAAGGACACATCCTTGTTCTATTTTGCCAGGAAACAGAAGTGATTGGCCACTGACTTCTGGAGCATTTTGTTGATTTTTCAGTGTAGGGTAAATAGAATTCCCCATGATCTCCCATTCAAGTATTAAATTAACTCCACTCTACTTTATTTATTTTACCTTTTTTTAATTTTTTTTCTAAATAATTCCAGGTGGAGAACATACACAATACTTTTTCTTCCTCCTATTTGTCTCATAACAATCATGTGAAGTAGTTCGGGCTGAGTGAAACTGATTGGCCCAAAGTCACCAAGGCAGCTTCCACGTCTAAGGCAGGACTAGAATTACTCAGTCTCCTGATTTTTAGGCCAGCACGCAAATCACTATACCAAATTGACTCTCCAAACCATGTCAAGATTGGCCTAACATTCACCTAACATGCCAAGCACATACAGACAAAACCCTAATGAGGAAAAAAACACAATTTCATTTATTATGAAATGCATATGCAATGGTTAACTTAAAATGATATATTAATCTACCTATTATGTAAACCCTCCTATTTGCAATTAATTTATCATAGCATGGCGAAACAAATCATAGCTTCACACACTGATCAGGGCTGGGCACACATAAGGACATTTAGAACTGAGATGCAGGTTGATTTGTTGTTGTTTGCTTTTGTTCAATTGTGTTCAATTCTCAGACACTGCCTGGACAAATCCCTGCAATTTTGTTGGAAAGTTTTTCAGGAATGACTTGCCATTGCCCCCTCCTTAGGGCTGAGAGAGTGTGACAGGCCCAAGGTCACCCAGCTGGCTTTGTGCCTGAAGGAGTAGAACTCAGTCTTCCAGTTTCTAGACTGGTGTCTTAACCACTACACCAAGCAGTATAGATGCAGTTTAGCATTGAGAAAATAAAGCTCAGAAGTTTCTAGTCCTCAAGGATACACCATAATATAACACTTGCTTTGCATGCAAAAAGAACAGAAGTAATCCTTTGCATCCCTAATCTGCTAGTAAAAACTGCAGAAAACATCTGCCTGTCAGTGAAGATGTCCCTAATTTTGTATGCAAATATGCTGAAACATCATTGTTTCCACTGGTATCTGGGAATGGTGGAAAGTCAGCTACAGAATTCTGAGAGCTGAAGTCCATGCACATTAAACATACCTTAAATTGCCAGATTGGGAAACTAATACTGTATATAAATCGTGTTATGCTAGATAGCAGACTAAATCCCACTTTTTTAAACTGTAGAGGTATCATTGCTGTAGATCAGGGTGTCAGCGTTCCAGAAAACCTCAACTCCAATAAATAACTCCGAGACAGACATGTTCTCAAAGTTTCCTTTTATTAGAGCAGTAAACTGGCACATCTGGGAAATCCCGAATCTGAAAGTTCCGGGTTTCCCTCCAGTAAGTAAAAAATTACAAATCCACCCCCTGCACCCATCATTCCATTACATGCCCCAATCACCATCCGTCCCAACTTCAGACATTCCCTCAACCACTCCTCATCCAGGTGCAGGAATAACATGACCTTGACTTTAAAGAAGAATGCTATTATGTCTAACCACATAAGCTCTACGAAATTCCCACCTCCCATTTTCCCAGGCTCAAGAATGTGGCAGCGTGGAAGCTTCTGGTGCTAATAAGGCTTCTAAAGCTGACACAGGGGTTTTCACTTTTCCAGGTTATGGAACCTGTTAGTTAAAAAGGGGGAAAATCAAAAACTCCTGATCATGAGGCAAAACACTGGTAGTAGAAATAGGGCTGCATTTGAGTGATTTTTTTTCTCTCTTTCTCCTCAATCTCTAATTGAACCCCCAAAGCTCTCACACAGCATAACTTTAAAAACCCTGCTGAAGACTGCTCAAGAGGAATATCTAGGAAATGAGAATAGGGTTTCTACACATCTATAACTCTTTAAAATACATCAGAAAAAAATAGTTGTGTATTTATTTATTAAATTCATAAAAGTACTCAGGCATTTAAGGACACAGGGGAAAAAGTGTTCAGAAGATTCCTGATTTATATTCAAGAATGCATTCAAAAAACAGCAATTAAAACTATGATGAGCCACTTGACCAATTCTGCGCCTCCATAAAACCTTTGTTAATTGACCAAAACAACATTAAATGTGAACTTCATTAAATAGATAAAGTATGATTTTTATGCCAAGTATTGATACACACATCCAACAAGAGTAGTTTTTTTTTAATCAATGAAAAGGCTTCATTGTGGTTTAACTTTTACCCCCAAACATCAGTTAGAAAATGGGAGGGAGGGGGAATTTCTTTTCAATTAAATTCCAGTGTTACTAGAAGTTTTTTTTCTGTTTTTTTTTTCTGAATTTCAAGACAGGGGAAAATAAATTGCTTCTCTACAGTTATTGAATCCCCAGCATTCTGAATTTATGTAATTTACATAATGAAAAATTATACTTTAAATTCAAAAAGGTATTTCCAGCTTGGTCTAAGATTCAGACTTGTACAGAAATTGTATAAATTCCAGGGTTCACACATACATAATTTAAAAATTAGCTAATTTTTAAGGCATCATAACAGCCATTGCATCCCCCCACCTGAAGAAGTCCACTACAGCTGATTTCTAGAAACCAGGTATGCAAGTTTCTGAATTCTCCAAAACTTCGCAGAAAGAGTTTTGAGAAGTGTAGATATTACGCACCTATTTTTCTTTTTTCTCCTATGGACCATCATGGGTTTAATGAAGCCTAATTGAGACACATTATAAATATTCTAAGTATATTATGATGGTTGCTGAGGAACCAACTTTTCTTCAGCTGAATGCTTGCTGATAGCTGGGGAGGGCAACCGAGGTTTTCTTGACCAGCTAGAATGTAGCTGAAATAAAATACTGCCCTAAAAGGGTTGGCTTGGGAGAAATCTTGCCAACAGAGAAATAAGGTGGCTTAAATGTGGCAATGAAATATGCCAATGAAATTCAGCAGGGGCCAAAGACGCATTGAAGCATTCTTAGATTAAAAGAAGCATGGAACCAACAAGGAAGTTGAGGTTTCATAGGAAGGAAAAGGGAACTTTTGTTGAAAACTTTATGCAAGAAAGTTTTGTAAAAACAGAAAAATGTCAGTGCCGTGTCTATTAAAGAATTTCCTTTGAAGATTTTTGAAACTGCTTCCCTAGGACACTTTGTGGGTCACAAAAGAGAGGATAACCAGACAGAATTTTCAGCTTTTTATACACTGGTATATACTGTATTTCGCTCCATAAGATGCACTTTTCCCACCCATAATAAGTGGGTGGAAATGTCTGTGTGTCTTATGGAGTGAAAATACAGGCTGCAGCAGCGGAGTCCTTTTACAGTGCTGAACCTGGCCTCTTCTGTCTTTGTCATTGCCTATTTTTCTTTTCTAGACCTAGGTGCATCTTATAGTGCGAAAAATACGGTATATAAAATTTAGGTGCTGTCCAAATTCGTAAGACCTGAAAAAAAAGGACATTTTTTAAATTTGTATTTGTATTCTGCCTTTATTATTTGTACAAATAACTCAAAGCGGAGAATGTATCCAACACACCTTTCTCCTCCTGTTTTCCTCACAGCAAACAACTTCATGAGGTAAATTGAGCTGAGGGAGGGAGAGTTACTGGCTCAAGATCACCCAGCTGACTTTCGTAACTAAGACAGGACTTGAACTCAAATTTAATCCTAACAATCCTTGTATAGAGGGTCATATGTGACAAGAAGTGTGTGTTGGGAGAGGGGAATCATTTCAGCTTTCAGAGAATATCCAAGAGAAGTGTGGAAGTTAAAGGCAAGGAAGTACAGGGAGAGAAATCACTTCTTCGCCTCCAGGGGAAAAAAGGGATTGAAGTTATAGCATCCACATTCGAACATGTTTAATCAAAATTTTTAATCAAATGTCAGCCATACAGTTTTAGCCCACTTTGAAGAACAGGAGTGATGATAGGCTTAAATGGGGGAGAGATGGTGATCAACTCTCATAATCTTCTGCACTGACATTTTATTTTGGCAGAGTGAAGGCACAATGGCAGAGGAATAGGTAGGGGGGGAAAACTGGTAATGCATTGTCATAATTTGGAGGTGCAAATTCAGAGGGGAATGTTGCAAAAGGTTGCAAAAGAAGCAATGGAAAGGCTTGACATGGAAAGAGTTGGAAAGCCTGCTGTCTGGACTGTTGTTACATCAAGGTAAATAATATAGGACCAGAATGGGTTGATGATCTGATTTACCCCACTGCAAAGAGCCTCACCAAACTTCCTTCAATTTCTTTAGAGTACAGAGTACAGAGAAAAGCATCGAAGATGATGAGGGGACTGGAGGCTAAAACATATAAAGAACGGTTGCTGGAATTGGATATGTCTAGTTGGATGAAAAGAAGGACTAGGGTGACATGATAGCAGTGTTCCGATATCTCAGTGGTTCCCACAAAGAAGAGGGGGTCACCTATTTTCCAAAGCACCTGAAGGCAGGACAAGAAGCAATGGATGGAAACTAATCAAAGAGAAAAGCAGAACTAAGGAGAAATTTCCTGAAAGTTAGAACAATTAAATCAATAGAACAACTTTCTTCCAGAAATTGTTGGTGCTCCAACGCTGGAAGTTTTTAAGAAGAGACTGACAACAATCTGTCTGAAATGGTATAGGATTTCCTGCCTGAGCGGAGGGTTGGACTAGAAGACCTCCAAGGGCCCTTCCAACTCTGTTGTTCATTAACCCATTTTGCACACTCAGGTGAAAGTTAGCTTCTTCGTATCCACTGAACTTACATATCCTCCAGATACAATCATTCAGCTTGTCAATGCGCCTCCCCCTTGACTTTTCAACCAAACAGAAAAAATATGGCCACTCCACCAATCTTGTGCGCTTCGTCCAAAAACAAACTCATCTTCACTGATCTCAGGAAAGAAAAGCGGATGGCTTTTGCAGCACCAGCTTTTCAGCTTTTGCAGCTGCCCAGCTTTTCAGATGTGTTGGAACTACAATACCCATAATCCCTAGACAACCCATGTAGGACTCTGGGCAGTGTAGTTCCCCAATATCTTGAAGCACGTAGATTGGGAGGGTTGGCAGAGATCATAGTCCATGCTGCAGTATCTTGCAAGCCGCTGCTGGATGGGTTTGCACTTAGGTCATGCAAAAAAGAAGAGAAAGCTTACTTCTCTTAGCAACCTACAATTCCAAAAACAGACCAGAGATGGGCACTTGTAGCAATGGTGGGATAACTGAAGGCTCAAGGAGCAATTCTGCCTACAGAAGACCAAAGGGTTTGATTCTATTCATCCCCAGTTAAAAAGGGTTTAGTAGCTGGGAAACATCTTAGTTTATGAAATGCTGCCTCAAACATCAGGGTCAGGATTATCTTTTTTCTGCATCATTCTTAAATATTAGTATTTGGTATGTGCTTCTATCTAAGCACCACACAAGATCTATGTTTCTCCATAACAACCCTGTGGGGAAGGATGGGCCAAGAGAAGATCCTGACCCAAAGTTATGCAGGGAGTTTCTATGGATCCACTTCTAGACCAACTCCTTAAACCACAATGCCATTTCAAAGTTTCTTCTGGGTTTTGAGTCAGCAACCTTCAACTTATTTACAAGGCAAGTGTTAAAACCATCTTGCTACCCACATTTGCTACCTGCATATTCTTCTCATTTAATGTCCTGACTCACTCTCTGCTAGAGGAGGTCTGTTCACCTCTTTCATTTTCTCTTAATTCTGTAAATCTTATAAACAAACAAACAATTAAATAACTCTCTCATGAGCCCTGACCTCTCAGGCTTCTCAATTCACATTTTGCACTAAGCCATACTTGGCTTTATTATGGTTTCCCAAGTAAACCGCAATGAATTGGGTAAAGTCCCAAAGGGGTGGTTTCTAAAGAACAAGGATTGGATTCACACAATACATTAAGCCCATGAGACTGAATGGTGGCTTAACCCCAGCATCCCTCCAATCCATTATCGAAAAGGGAACCTCCGTGGACAGAACGCATTCGGCCGGCTCCCATGGCCGTGACCTTCTAAGTCCTGTTTAAACGGCCCTTGAACTGTCTCGAGGTGACTTAGAAAGGGACCCCGCTGTCCAAATTCACGAGGCCAGACTTAACAAGCGAACCGGCTCGGAGATGCGATGCGACTGAGAACAGAAACCGCCGTTAAAGGTCAATTTCTCTCCGAATGCCAAAGAGCAGCAGTTTCCTGCCTCCTTTCCCCCCCCCCCCTCCCGCTCCAGCCCGCGCCTGCCCGTGGGATTTCTGTTGCCGGCCGGCCGGCCACCGTGGGAAAAGTGATGCTGCCTGACCCTGGGCTGTTCGACACGGATCGGCAAGCCTCTTGTTCTTTTTTTCTTTTCTTTTTTTAAATTTGGGGGCGATCCGTTTCCTTTTCCCGCCTAAGCCGGTTGAGCTCCATGCACCACGCGTGCCGACCCAACCGGCAACCGTTGAGGGCGACCACGATCCCAACCGGCGCCCGACTAAGCCCCCACATCGCCGGGTCTGTCCGAAGCGACCCCCCCGCCCACCCACCCCCCCTGGGGCCCCCAGTCACCCTTGGCTGTTGCACGCAGGGCGGCGAGCTTGGGGCGCCTAGGCAGGGTTGGGAGCCCCCTTACCGTTGGCGCCGTACTTCTCCCGCTGCTGTCGGACCTGCTCGGCGCTGAGCCCGCAACTCTCCCGCACCCCGAAACGCCGCAGGACTTCTTCGGCGGTCTGGCTGTGCGCGCTCGCCATCGTGCCTTCTCCCGGAGCGTCTGGAGCGCTCCTCGGCGCTCCCTTCCCTGCCTTGTGCTGGCGTCGGACCGAACGCCCGAGAGGCGGAAGCCTCTGCTGCGCTCGCTTGACGGAACGACTCACACACCCAGCCCGAGCCGGACGTCCCTCGCCGGCGAAGGTTGCAAAAAATAAAGGGCCGGCGGGGGCGAAGCTCCTCGACGGCGCTGCGCCTCCCGCGCTCGGAGCTCCCTTTCGCCGCTCAAGCGGAGCGCCTCCGCTCCCCACCGGATCCGCCGCCGACGCGCGGAAAAGGCTGCGCTTTTCCGAGGGGGGCAGCCGTGCTGTTGTGCCGCGGCCGTCCCTTTGCCTTTGGGGAGCCGCCTGCGATCGCCCGCTTTGCAAATCGGGGAGAAACTCAAAACCGGCGCGCCGGGCCGCAGAGACGGACCGTCCCCGGGTTTCTTACTGCGGCCATGCCTCGCCTTTGCAAAGTTACTTTCTCCTCGGCTGCTGCAGCAGAACTGCCTGACAACGCGCCCCTCCCACCACTTCCTTCGCTCGGCTCTCTGCCTTCTCGCCTTCCACCGCCAGGCTCGCCAAAGATCTCCGCCGGTCCCGCCTTGATCGACAACCTCGATCGCCTTCGACGGAACGCGTTGCGTCTTTATTAATTACCCCCGCACTGAAAGGGCTGAAGCGGGATCGCCGTGCGGCTACTCCCTCTCCGGCCTTCCCCATTCACAAGCTACCTGCCTTCTTCTGATTGGTTCCCTGACGCCCTTGAATACCTTCCTGGCCTGCTGCCATTGGCCAAAGCGGGAGTTCTTATATGTTATATGGTCGGTTTTTGTGTTTTTTTTACTTTTATGACCGAACCGGGAATATGTTTTGCTTTTAAAAGTTCACTTTTTTGGTTGTTGTTTATAATGCACGCTAACCTTGACCTTTATTTCTGGGGGATGGGGGAAGGAATCTCCAGTCGTTGCAGCAAGGGAGAGTAACGTTGGTGCGATCTGGAGAATTTCGGGTAACACAACACATTTTGTTCCCTTGGATCTGGACCAAAAGGGCATTTTTTCCCCTGGACAAAACGAACTCTTTTTGCGGAAGTGTGTGTGTGTGTGTATGCATATCTGTATCTCAAGTATTTCTACACTACATCTGCTTTCTAGTGGGGGTGCAGGTGATTGTATGTTGTCTTGTAAAATAGTCTCATTCCAAGTAATTAACTAGCACAGAACAGAAGCAGAGTAAAAAAGATTCATATGAAAAGAAAGATAACTTGAAGGTAGAATGGAATAAAACCGCAGGGGTAAAACTGGGCTTTGATTCATCTTATAGTTTTATGGCCACATTGTGCCAAAACTGAATGGCCCTGTGCTTGTTGTTAGCATGGAATCCAGCATTTGTCTCAAATACAGATTAATCTGGGATATTAATCAACACTTCTCTGTGTTACTAAAAATGTATTATGTAAAAGCCTTAATTAGCTAACCTGTTATGGCCCTATCTGGGGACATTGGTGCCATATCAAGATTTTGATTTGAAATGTAAACAGTTGTGTGAATGTGCAACTAAGAGAAAGAGGAAGGATGTAAAATATACAAATGAAGTGACCTGATCCTATAGAATGGAGTTGATGAATGTATGGAGAGGCAAAGTTTTCTAATGAATGAAAAGGCTAAAATGTATCCTAGAAAACTGCAGTGCATCTAGTTTGTTATGGCTGGGTGTGAAAATAGTTGCATTTTAATAACGAATAGTCACAATGAAGGAACTAGAGGTTTGTTTAGGGAAAAGTGTGCAACATTGTGAACAAAAGTAATAAGAAGTAGCATTAGGGAACAAAAGTCCATTAAGTAACAAGAAGGGATAGAGAAGAACAAGGAAAAGGTCAGACTATTCAAAGACCCTATAATTAATGAGAATTACAGTGGTACCTGGATACTCAACTACTTTGAAATTCATTGAATTTGGTACTCAATACATTTTGATGCAAAAATTTTGTCCTGGCACTCATCGTTTGTTTGGTAATCAAACTAGAACTTGTCAGTGTCGTTGGCCTTGTGACTCAATATGTAATTCCCTATGGGAAAAATGTATTTGGTACTCATTTTTTTGGTACTAATTGCACCCCCCAGAACCAATTAACAATGAGTACCGAGCAGTGGTGGGATTCAATTTTTTTTACTACTGGTTCTGTGAGTGTGGCTTGGTGGGCATGGTGTGGCTTGGTGGGCATGGCAGGGGAAGAATACTGTAAAATCTCCATTCCCTCCCCACTCCTGCGGGAAGGATACTACAATATCCCATTCCCTCCCCACCCCACTAACTTGCTTTCCAGCCCTGTTCTCCTATGCAGGGCAACAAAAGAAGACCCAGCCGATCAGCTGGGATTTGGGAGGCAGAGAAGAGATGGGGGCGGGGCCAGTCAGAGGTGGTATTTGGCGGTTCTCCGAACTAATCAAAATTTCCGCTGTTCCAGAACTGATCAGAACCTGCTGAAGACCATCTCTGGTACCAAGGTACCACAGTAATTTAATTGGTGAGTATCTCCTTAGGAACAGGTTGGTATTGAACACAGTTTTAACCATAAAGTTATTCATATGTGATATTCTATAATGTAGAAATGTATTGGGAATGTTTGTTTGTTAGTATTGACAGTTTCTGTATTTTTTTTCATGAGGGTGATTCCATAGGGTGATGCTGCAAATTGAGGACCCAAATGATTTGCCATGAATGTTAGATTGGTTATGTGATACAACAAAGATTATGGATCTGACAATTACAGCATTAAAGACAAAATGATAATGTGTGGCAGAGAAGTTGGAGTGAGCAATTGCCATCGCATTTGTTGTTAACACTGGTGAAACATTAGAGCAAGCAGATGGATTTGTGTGCCTTTCTAGCATGTTTACCTAAGAGAAAGGGGAAATGGGCATAGTAATTTAAAGATATGTAAATGCTGACAGAAAGGTAGATGTGTGCGATCTGTTGCTAGGCTTAAATGTTGTTGAAAGAAGCTAAAATGGCTGGGTATATACACTGAGCTGATAAATGTCTCAGACAAAATCTTTTTAAAAAAAATAGTTCCAGTGTTTGTCAATCTTGATAACATTAAGCTGTGTGGATTTCAACTCCTAGAATTCTCCAGCTGGCTGGGGAATTCTGGGAGTTGAAGTCCACACAGCTTAAAGTTGCCAAGTTGAGAAACACTGGGCTATACAGATGAGTATTAGATTTGATACCTCAGGGACTGTTCTTAGGAGCCATAATTGATAAGAATGGAACTCCCATGCCCATAGGCAGTATGTATGTATGTACATATATGTACGAATGTATTTCCCACTTTTATTACTTTACAAATAGCTCAAGGAGGCGAACATAACCAACTCACTTTCCTCCTAATTTCTCCACAACAACAACAACCCTGGGAGGTGAATTGGGCTCAGAGTGATTGGCCCAAAGTCACCCAGATGGCTTTCATGACTAAGGCGGGACTTGAACTCACCCTCTCCTGCTTTCTAGCCTGGTACATTAACTACTAGACCAAAGTGCCTCTGTATACCTCTGAATTCCACGTGCTGATCAGACAGTGAGCCAAGACATACCAACATCTGATACAGTTGGTAGAATTCCTCCCTGACTTATGAGTTTCCACTGTGAGACAGGATGAGTTGATTTTGGCATTGTGACAAAGTTCCACAAACAGCTTTTTTTTCCTGTACTGGGCTGAGGTAATAGCCTCTCTAAGGCTAGTCATGGAGACATCTGGATTGGCAAGGCTCAGAAGTTTTTGTGGAGTCAATCGTAACTTTGAGGTAGCTAAGATTTAGTTCCTTTTAAAAGTTTTTTTCTATTCTAAAAACTGAAATAAATAATAATAAATAAGAGATAAATCCGTGTGATGTTCTAGTTCATTCTAGCTCATCCATTTAAAAATGTGCTGAGAAGCTTTTGAGGAGTGACCCTGGACACACAATTCACACAAACGAGACATGTAGTTTGGTTGTTTGCAAATGAATCACAACATGGCAATTTCACAAACTTTTATACATTCTCTTGTTGTCTGAGTGCAGCCATCTTATTGCCCCAGTTAAAAGTTCAAAGCAGAACTAAATGGCAGAAGAAAATACATAAAGGCAACTTACAATTCCTTCTAGGAGTAACTGTCTATCCTGTCCATATAAGTAGTCCTCAACTTACGTCCACAACTGAGCCCAAAATTGTTAAGTGAGAAATTTGTTAAGTGAGTTTTACAACTTTACTCACCACATTTGCTAAGTGAATCACTGCAGTTGTTAAATTAGTAACACATTTGTTAGGTGATCCTAGTTTCCCCATTGTCTTTGCTTGTCAGGAGGTTGCAAAAGGAGATCACATGACTCTAGGACACTGCGACCGTTATAAATGTGAGTCAATTGTCAAGCATCTGAATGTAAATCATGTGATTATAGGGATGCTACAATGGTCATAAGTGTGAAAAATTTTTATAGTTCACTTTTTTCAGTGCCCTTATAACTTCGAACAGTCCCTCAATGAACTGTTGTAAGTTGAGGACTACCTGTACTGTAGTTGGATGTCCTGGGTCAAGTCAATGATGCTGGAATAAATTACCTTTATCTGAAGTCTTTTTTGTGGGCAAAATTTCAGGGCCATAGAAATGTCACCAAAGGAGTGAAAATGTTGTTCTTTTATTTATTTATTATTTTATTTATTTATTTGTAAAACAAGTATTAGACAACAGGTATAAGTATAAACATGATTATGAATACATGAAATGGATATTAATAAAAAAGAACATTAGGACAGGGATGGTAGGCACGTTGGTATGCTTATGCACGCCCCCTATAGACCTCTTAGGAAATGGGTGAGGTCAACAGTAGACATTCTAAGGTTAAAGTTTTTGGGGTTTGGGGAAGAAACCAGAGTCAGGTAGTGTATTCCAGACATTGACCACTCTGTTGCTGAAGTCATATTTCCTGCAAGTTTGGTGCAGTTTACCTTGCGTTTGTATCTGTTATGTGCTCTTGTATGGTTGTGGTTGAAGCTGAAGTAGTCATTGACGGGTAGG
>JANHFN010004016.1:48332-61634 GCA_032468175.1 Toxicocalamus goodenoughensis | reverse complement strand
CAGCCCACCAAATCTTCAATCTCTCTCCCCCCCCACCCACCCCCTCTCTCTCTCTCTCGTCCTGATGTTGCAATCAGACTTGCAAGTCAGGAGTCTTTTTGAGTTTGGAGGTTTAGGGGAAGAAGCAGAAGAAACTGGGGATGGAGTTAAAAGGGGAATTAACCTAGAACCTCTACATAGTCACAAGCATACTAATTATCTGTTCACCTCCTTTCAGGAATCTATGGATAGAGGTATCCAAGTACACTGAATTCGATTCCGAGAAGCTACTTCAATTATATCAGGTGGGTAGCAAAAAGCGAGCCCGGGAACAGGAGGTGTGTGTGTGTGTGTGTGTGTGTGTGTGTGTATGTTTGTGCTATGCAGTTGAATGGGATACAAATATAAATAACGAGAAGGAAGGATAACTCACTCATCCCCATTTCCTTCCTTCCTTCCTCACTTCTCCTTCCCTTCCCTTCTCACTCATCCCCATTTCCTTCCTTTTCTCTTCACTCATCCCCATTTCCTTCCTTCCTTCCTTCCTTCCTTCTCCCTTCCCTTCTCACTCATCCCCATTTCCTTCCTTCCTTTTCTCTTCACTCATCCCCATTTCCTTCCTTCCTTCCTTCTCCCTTCCCTTCTCACTCATCCCAATTTCTTTCCTTCCTTCCTTTTCTCTTCACTCATCCCCATTTCCTTCCTTCCTTCCTTTTCTCTTCACTCATCCCCATTTCTTTCTTTCCTCCCTCCTTTCCTTTCTCCCTTTGTTTTCCTTCCTTCATTCCAAGTATTTGGCCCGGATTTGTGTCTGTCCTGAGAACTGCGGAGTCCGCATGCCACCAAAAGTTATCAAACAAGCAGGTTTCATTGTGGATGTTGATGATTGATCACATCCACCTTGTACAAGAAGTCCACCTGACTTATTAAACATAAATCACTGATCTAAACTGGAAGATTGAACACATTCATTAGGGTCTATGCATTGAACTCAAATGTAACATAAAGGTGAGAGCAATGGCCGAATCAAAATGTCAGCAGAGATAATCCTGCCTTTGTAAGAAACATTGCCCGATATTCACCTTGTAGATGTCAGATCTTAGAAGGATTTCAGCATTGTAACCAAACTATATCTGCAGACCTCTTGGCCAATATATTAGAAGAAATCTATTTAATTTCACCATGACAATGTACTGACACTTGTCAGCTACTGAGGAAAGTCTACAGGTAGTCTTTACCTTACGACCACAATTTGAACCCAAAATTTATGTTAAGTGAGATATGTTGTTAAATAAATATTGCCACATTTGTTAACTGAATCCCTGCAATTGTCAAGTTAGTAACATGGTTGTTAAGTGAATCTGACTCCCCCATCGGCTTTGCTTGTCAGAAGGTCTCAAAAATGGACCATGGACGACCCCGGGATACTGCAGCTGTCATAAATGTGAGTCAGTTGTCAAGCATCTGAATGTAAATCACGTGATCATGGGATGCTGCAAAGGTCATAAGTGTGCAAAATGCTGTCACTTTTTCAGTGCCACTGTAACTTTGGTCACTAAATGAACTGTCTAAGTTGAGGATTACCTATACTATATTGCTATTATGCAGAGTTCAATAAACAATGATTAAAAATAAAATAAACAATGGTCTTTTCCTGGTCTACACAATGCTTTGGAGTTCTAGAATTGCAAGGTTTTGTTGTGCCAAGGGAGTTGAAGAGAAACAGCTTGACAAAAAAACGTATCTAAACGTATCATTGTTCATGGGTTGCCACCAAGAAATTTTTGTTTATGCTCATTTGTGTTCCATTTTAGTGGCCATAAAAGCTAAAATCTATGAAAAGCTAAAGTTTCCTTTGAGTCAATTTTTACCCTGAGTGATATCCTGGACTGTCCACCAAGTAATCTTGGCAGCAATGTGGCTACTGCCTTCTTCCAGGATATTATTTTCACTTCCCACTCCTTAAACTGAGCCAGACACAAATGCTAGGAACAATGATGATGATGGATACATACAACATTCTTCTCTTTCCAGCCATGATCTAGCATCTCTCTCTCTCTCTCTTTCTCCCTCCCTATAATATTCTTTTAGGCTTACTTGTTTTTGGAAAGTTGTTTTAAGCATGTAAAACACATCACCAAGAGAAGATGCTTTGAATTCCCCAGGAGAATGCTTCATATTTTTCCTGCACAATGCCCTCAGCCATGTATTGATTCATCTGCTCTAAATTCTTGTTTTGGTTCACTCCCCTCAAAAACTTTAATCATTATGGCTTGTGGAATAGCTTGTGTATGTGTGTGTGTGTGTTTTATATACATACATACATACATTCATACCCATTTTATTGAATAACAAAGTTGGAAAGAACCTTGGAGGTCTTCTAGTCCAACCCCTGCTCAAGCAGGAGACCCAAGACCATTTTGGATAAATGTGTCCACTCTCTTCTTACAACCCACAACTTCTTGAAGTAAGTTGTTCCACTCATTAAACAACTGAATAATCCATTGATTCATGTCTGATTGACTTTTGTAATCTCAGAATTGTAGAACTGGAAGCCCTCTGAGACCATCAACTCCAACGTCACTACTACACCTCACCATGGCCCGCAGAGGATCTAGATTAAAGAAGGGCTCCCTAATCTCTATTTCAATAAATCCAATGAAGATAAACCCTCTTGTAATTTGGATTTGAAACTTCAATTCATTTCAACTGGAATTATGATTAAAATAGTCAATTTTATCTTCCTAGGCTGTACCATGACTGGTTACATCCTACCTGGGTCTAGGTACAATTTCTGTAATTAACGTTAAGAAAATATGATTTTGCTGGATCAAAACTATCTTACTTGATCCAGGCTCTCATTTCCCAGATGTTCTGGGAGTGTTTATGATCAAGATCCTCCCTCCCCCACCCCAAAAAACACCTCCTCAAAACTATTTGTCACAATGCCCTTTGGTCATTATAACTGCTAATCTGTTGTGGATATATTTGATTCTGCTTGTCTCAAGTCTTGTTCTCCACCAAATTGATAGAATAAATTCTCCAGGTGAATTCCAGGGAGCCCTGCAAGAAAAATCCCCTTGTTTGGCTTTGTTTGGGGCTAATTGGAAAAATGGGAAACCAAGGGAGGTGACAGACTCTCAGACCTGTATTATAGAGACAACATCTTTACACCCAAGAACATCACCCAGGAGATATTCCAAAGTTCAACAAAGAACGGTCAAGATTGAATCGCTTGGCTTCTTTCAAACCTTATCACTACTTAACTTGCCAATGAACTGGGGGTGGGGAAGGGTTGAATGGAGTGCTGAGAATTTTTACACAGATCACGAGAGCCTGAAAACCATCAAGGCCACCACTGCAGGTGTTGGAGAGGGATTGTTCCCACAACAAAAAGGCGTCTCAAAATTGGAAGTGATCACCAAGGGGTGGGGAGAAAGGAATTGTTTCATTAGGCAAACGTTTATGCAGGAAAGCCAGAACTGGTTTTGATTCTTCAGTACCAAAATGGTTTATCTAGTAACGTTTTACTTTGGGGAATTCAAAGCTCGTGAGAGTGTTTACTTGTTTTGGGTTCACTAGTCAGTTGACAGGATTTTTGCATTGTTTCATCAACATGACTGGGAAAGGACGTCCCAAACAACTTCAAGGAACTTTCTTGCTTCGTGGGGGCTTATTTGGACTACTGAATGTGCCAACCTATTTTAGATGGAGTGTTGATTATTTATACTGGTAGTCTACATTTAATTGTACATTCAAGGGCTGAGGTAGCTGTACATTAATATTCTCCATTGGAATCTCTTGTATGAACTCTTTATATTCTTTATATTGTTTTCATTTTTGTTAATTTTACTTTTTCTAAATTATAGAAGCTGAACATCTTGCACAACCCAGCAAACGGCTTAATTCAATAACCAGAACAGGCACATTATGCAGATGCTGCACAAGGAGGGATAGTTAAATAACTGCAATGTCTGTTTCACCCTTTTATATCCCCCGTGAATGGAAAAGAACAAAAAAATTGCCTTAGAAATTAACAGACCTGTTTCATCCCCAACATGTTCCTTGAAGCTTTTAGAGATGAACATTTTTTTTAAATGATCTTCCACCCCTGGTCACTTTCATAAAGAATTTTGTCATGCAAGTTACTTAAGAGAGACGTAGATTGTAGTCATCCTTTATTGAAACTTTATGTAAAATTTTATTTACATGTATGCAGGTTTAAAAAGCCCTTACGTCTTATCGTTTTGTTTCTGGTCTGCTTTTTTCTTCTGTTGTTCTTTTTATCTTTCTGTTTCAGATAAACGAAAGGAAACTTTTAAAAAATGAACAACTTAGGATAATCTTTTTTTAAAAAAATGAAGTCTACAGTTGTGTTCACTGGCTTGGTCACATAAATTTTCATACTGGCTTGATTCAGACATTATGCTAAGACCTAAACTACCCGTCTCTCCTGTTTCTCATTGTACAAATTGATTTGAAGTTTTCAGAACACTTTTGGTAGCGCGGGAAAGTTGCTAATTTGATCAGTGGAAAACTGGAAGAAGTCAACCACAACTGACTTGCACAGATCCAGGGATGTTGGAGATAGGATGGGGAAAAGTCAAAATGGCAGCTGCAACCATGGCATAGCCTATTCACCCAATGAATCCATTCTGCAGGAATGATAAACTAAGCAGATGGGATTTGCATAACCCATTACAGCTCTCAAGACCAACACAAAACCCCAATCAAGGTACTTAATTGTTTAACTGTGATTAAGCGAGTGGCACAAAGACATTTCACTCAATTATGGAATCTAGCCTATTTTCCAGGGTTTGCGTTAAATGTTAGAGCTCCCAAATCCAACCAAGGTTGTGCAAATCAATCTGCCAGTAGTTCCTCAGTGACTTGATGAAGTGTGCTTGGTGAATGTAGAGGCTTAGGCAGGGGTGTCTACAGGGAGGGTCAAGATAGCACCAGCTCCAATGCCATCAAAAGTCCTGCCCACAACCCAGGTTTCAAGATGCCGTTATTGCTATTTTATGAATATAAGCTGCACACAAAGGGCAAATCAGGCTTCCCAGATATTTTTTTTTCTTGGCTTTTTTAACCTAGATGTTGAGAAACACAGACCAGAAAAGAACCAACGCAGAGGAGGAAGAGAAAGCAACAGCATCAGACAGTTCACAGCCTCTTCTGTTTTTTATCTCGGGCAAAGGAACAAGAATTTCCTTCCTACAGATGATTTTCATGGACAAAGTGCTCGGCAATTTTTATTTTATGCAGGGTCTGCTCACAAACATCAAACAGCAGCAGCTGTTGGTGGTACAATCTGTTGCTGTAGAAGACCTCAGGGTGAGGCTTTGTAGTTGCCCAACTCAAATGTTGCTGAGTCTGGGAGTATCGCCTCCTCCCCCGCCCCGCAGTCAGTTTTGTGCTTCTGAGTACGAGTTCCTCTGCAAACCACACCAGGAGTTAAGTAGCCAGTGGCTGCATTCGCACAACACTGAAGCAGCTCAGGCAAAGACCGAGCACAAGATGCTGAGAGGGTTTAGTATTCGTCATAGTTAAATTTTCGAAGCTTAGCCATTTGGATAAACCGAGCCTTCTGGCTGAGTTAATATGCAAACCTTGAAAAAGGCTGATTCCTTTAACCAGGTTAAAGTAGGTTGCACGAATCCAGCTAGTCATTATTGCTCACAAATGGCGTGAATGTTTCCAATCTAGTCATTTCATCATACAAATACACACTTTAAATAAGAGCAAATCCTCCCCCCCCCCCGTCCATCACTGGTATTAAACACAGTGCGGTTTCCCAAGAAGGCCTACAAAATCTTCTCAGGGTTAAGAACAAATCTGATTGTAGCAGCACATCAGAATGATGATGAAGTGTCTTCTTTAAAGGCTAACGCTCCCTGTCCTGCCATCCTTCGCCTCTGAAGACATTTTTGAGATCTTGTTGTGAGGACCTTAGCAGACTGAGGAAGGGGCAGTTCTCCTCAGCGGGGTCTTTTTGTAGAAACTATCTATCCAATACTCTATAAAGAGTCAGAAAAATTAAGGCCACTGAAGCATTCCTGTCACAACTCCCACCATTTTGTTCTACTCTTCAGGATGATGGGATTCACAAAAAGCTGAACATTTCTCCTTGTTAAGGCACCTGGTGAAGATCATCAGCCCTCTACTCCCCTCCCCCCCTGGTAGCCCAAGATGCACCAAGTGTCATTGCTTGAAGTCAAAAATCCGGTTCCAGTAGTAGAGGAAAGCTGGTGAGTTGCTAGTCCCTATGATAACCAGCAGGAGCAAGTAGAGACTCATCATCACCGCAAAACGATGTGTGGAGAGCCACGATTGACCGGGAAGTCTAAAAAAATAGATAGAAGAGAAGAGAATAACAGAGCTGGAAGGGACCTTGGAGGTCTTCTAGTCCGACCCCCTGCTCATGCAGGAGACCCTAAACCATTTCAGACAAGTGACTGTCCAGTTTCTTGTTAAAAAGTTCCAATGTTGGAGCATTCACAACTTCTGAAGGCAAACTATTCCATTGAGTAATTGTTCTAACTGGCAGGAAATTTCTAGGTGGCTTCTCTCCTTGATTAGTTTCCATCAGTTGCTTCTTGTCCTGCGCTCAGGTGCTTTGGAGAATAGCTTGACCCCTTCTTCTTCGGGGCAGCCCCTGAGATATTAGAACCCCGCTATCATGTCACCCCTAGTGTCATGCCCCCTTCTGAGTCTGAATCGATGGAGGAAGACAAACGGCCATCAGGGAGCAGGAAAATGGCTCCTTGGCTGTGGAGGAAACTGGGGAAGGGCAGTCAGGCTGGGCAGAGCAGGGGAGGGGTAGAACAAGGGAGAGGGGGTTCAGAGGAAGACCAAGGCCCACCTCCTCTTCATCCTAGGGCACGCAGGGAAGAATGGAGAAGAGAGCAACATGAGCTGTGTGGCTTACAAAGGAGGAAAGGGCCCTGATTCCCTTCACCGGGCACACCTGGGGAGGGAGTTTAAAGGAGTGGCAGGTGGGTGGGGCAGTTGTTGGGAACAAACGTTGAGTTTATCTTGTGTTTGGCTGCTGTTATCTGAGTTCCTGGCATCTTCCCAACTGGTTTGATTTACTGCCTTGTTACTTCATTTCGGGAACTCCAAATCTTGCTCTGCTGGATTTAATTATTTTGCTTTGTTGAGATTTATACAGTTTTCAGTTTACAACGTTTGGACTGGAATATCAGCAGCCAAAGGCTGGTGCAGGTTCGTGGGAGAGTTTTTCTCCAGACCGGAAAGTAACTGGGTAATTGGGGACAAAGTTGGAGCTAATAAAGTAACTCATTCTTATTCTCTGTGTTGCCTTTGTGCCATGCCTGGGTCATCACACCAAGTCTCTTTTCATCAAACTAGACATACCAAATTCCAGCAACTGTTCTTTATGTTTTAGCGTACAGCCCCCAATCACCTTCGTTGCTCTTCTCTGCACTCTAAACATCTAAACATATTTTTTACATCGTAGCGACCAAAACTTGATGCAGTATTCCAGATGTGGCCTTACCAAGGAATTATAAAGTGGTATTAACACTTCACGTGATCTTGATTCTATCCCTCAGTTTATGCATTATGTTGGATTGTGGTGCTTTTTTGGCAGCTGCAGCAAACTGCTGGCTCATGTTAAATGTTTGTCTGCTAGGACAATCCCTCTCAGGTACTGCTACTGAGCGAGGTGCCATATATACTCTACCTGTGCATTTTGTTTTTCTTGCCTAAATGTAGAACCTTCCTATTTTCACCATTGAATTTCATTTTGTTAGATAGCGCCCAATGTTCAAGTCGGGGAGAAAGAACGCAGACTATCCCTGCATCCATCCACCAAAAGCGTGAATTATTTTTCAGGCCTCAAGTTCTATTCCCCCTCCAAAAAAGATGCAGTTGGCTGATTTTAAAGACAAACTAAAAACTCATATTTAGGGAACAATTTAGTGTCTCTCCCTTTCAGATCAGTCTACTGGAGATGGTTGTTTAAAAATTTTGAAAGTTGAAATCAGAGGCTTTTCTTTGAACAAACCATTGGAAAAGAGTCATATAATTTTGCTTTTTTTTATATGATCACTGTAATAAGATTAATATATGTGCAAGGATGGAAAGATTCGGCATAATGCAGGTTTGAGGAACGGCTGGCCAAGTTCACAGAACTTGCTAAATTGGCTTCTTCGGTCAGAAGAAAGTGGATAGTTACATTTACTGCTAGCTGGAAACCTCTTATTGGCTTTTTTCGCTTGGAACAGAAAAATGTTGTAGGATTTATGGTTTGGAGATAGACAGAATAGACTGTAAAAAGGTATGTGGTTACTTTAAAAGTAAGAAGCAAACTTATAATTGTACTTATAACTGCTGAAAAAGAATATTGGACAAGAGGGGCAAAGTGTGAACAGGTAGTCCTTGATTTACGACTGCAATTGAGCCCCAAATTTCTGTTGCTAAGCAAGGAAGTTGTTAAGTGAGATTTGCCCCATTTTACGATCTTTCTTGCCACAGTGAATCATTGCAGCTGTTAAGTGAGTAATAACAATAGCTCTTGTAGCTTCAAAGTGCTTTACAGCCCTCTCTAAGCGGTTTACAGTGTCAGCATCTTACCCTCAACAATCTGGGTCCGCATTTGACTGAACTTAAAGGATGGAAGGCTGAGTCAACCTTGAGCCGGTCAGGCTCAAACTCCTGGCAGTGGGCAGAGTTAGCTTGCAATACTGCATTCAAACTACAGAGAAGGGAGGGTGGAAGGAAGCAATAGCACTTAAAACTTACTGAATATACCGCATCACAGTGCTTTGCAGCCTTCTCTAAGTGATTTACAAATCAGCAAATTGCACCTAACAATCTGGGTCCTCATTTTATAGCCCTAGGAAGGATGGAAGGCTAAGTCAAACCTTGAACAGATCAGGACTGAGCTCCTGAGAGTGGGAATGCAGAGTTGAGTTAGCTTGCAATACTGCATTCTAACCACTGCATTACCACAGCTAAGTAACATGGTTGCTAAGTGAATCAGGCTTCCCTCTGGACTTTGCTTGTCAGAAGGTCGCAAAAGGGGATCACATGACCCCGAGAGTCTGCCACGTCACAAATATGAATCAATTGCCAAGGCTCTGAATTTTGATCACGGGACCATGGGGATGCTGCAAGAGTTGTAACTCTGAAAAACGGCCATGAGCCACTTTTTTCAGTGCCACTAAACAAACTGTTATAAGTCGACAACTAGTAGTATCCTGATGTTACAATGTATGCTTCATCATTGCTTTATGCAAAAGGTCACAGCTGCCCTGGGGCATGCGTTCATCTTTGCGGTCATAAGAACTAGTAGTTTGACTTAAAATAGGGAGAGGAAACCCGATCCCGTAAAAGCTTAGTTCTGCAGCCAGTTTTCTTCATCTGCATGACAACTCTACCGCCATTATGGTTTCATCCGCCTTTATGTCTTGGTTGAAGCCATGGTGGCGCAGTGGTTAAATGCAGTACTGCAGGTTAATTCTGTCAACTGACAGAAGTTCGATCCTGACTGGCTCAAGACTGACTCAGCCTTCCATCCTTCTGAGGTCAGTAAAACTGAGGACGCAGATTGTTGATGGCCATATGCGGACTCTGTGAACCATTTAGAGAGGGCTGTAAAGCACTGTGAAGAGGTATATAAGCCTAAGTGCTGTTGCTCTCTTCCTCTTTTGCTGTGGCTCTTACGATGTCTCTTACATGCTTTTCTGAATTTTTTTTTTGAGCCATGATGATCGGAGAAGCTTCAGTCATGCCCTGAAGGCCCTTCCCTTCTAGGATAGTGAATCCACAAGGGGGAAGGAAGGGACACTCACCTTCGGTGCTGCCTCTGCGAATATATTAGCAAATATTTCACCCGTATCAGCTGATTGTTTGTAACGACAAAATATTTCTGAGGGACATCACCCCCTTCGCTGTTCTTCACCCTGGCTCTCTTCCTGTCAATTTCTCTAGAGTCTGCAAAAAAAAAAGAAAGGAGTAAGATTCTGTTTGAAACGGAGAAAATAAAAAGAGATTCTTGTGAGCAAAGAATAGTTTGACTGAGGGCTGCCTTGTAAGTTGGGTAGAAGGTCCAAAACATCTGAAGAACCTCGAAGAGCTTAATATGAGGCCGTGGCTGAGCAGATCATTGCAAAAGGGAGGAGAGGATGGGTTCCTGCCACGTGTACCTTCAGCGCACAAACTCCTAAATTCAGATCAGCAAGTGGCTATATGGCTATACTCAGTTTGGTCAACATGTTGAAACAACCAATTCTCAGGGAGGGAGGGAGGATACGTCTATGCATGCAGCAGCAATCCAGCTCGACCTTCCTTGTCAATGAGTTGTGCAAATCCAGGCTGAAAAGATTTGGGGTTGAAGATCTTTGGGAGATCTTGGAGAACTGAGTTCTGGTTAAGCAGTTGTACGTTTACATGCAGCAAGAGTCACTTGCCCTCGATGGGTAACAAGGCGGCCAGGTTTCTCAGACAAGGTAGTTGAGAAAGCAAGCCGTGCATTTTGAATGGGAAGACTTGAAAAGTCAGCAGTGAGTGCTAAAACTCAGTTGTGCCAATTCCATTAAGCATGAAGTTGTCAAGTACAGGAAATCAGGAAATCCAAGCAGCTCAAATGAATCTAGAGGTTTATGGCAAGCTTAAGCTCGCTACAAGAATCTGAATTACTAACGGTTCAAGCAAATTGGCGGTAGATTAAAAAAAAATTCAAGGCAGCCTGGACTCAGATCTCTTGTGGGTGCGAAGGGACTCGAGACTGGTGACACATTTGACACCTCCCCCCCTGAGCCTGGTCAGATGTCACATTCCTGCCAGCTGCCCCACTGACTTTGCTTGTAGGAAGCTAGAAGTGAAAATGACAATCAAGTGACCACTGGGATGTTGCAACCTAAGCAGATGGACCGGCCATCAGTCCCTTGGTTCACCACCACCACCGTATCTTTGAATGGTGGCTGGAGAACTAGTTAATGAAAAACTTCTTACTGACAATGAGATGTACAATTGAGGGCCCCAAGTTGGGGGAAAAACTCTTCTTTCTGAGACTCACCTTTTTTCTTCACTTGGCACTTGACATCTGGATGATCAATGACCTCACAAACTGCAACACAGCTGAGAATCGGGCCCATTGCGCTTCGCTGCCAGCCCAGACTGTGCGGGCTGTAGAGGAGGGCCAGGCTTAAGTCGCTGGTCAGATAGGTGCCTTCCCCAAATAAGGAGGTCTGAAAAACACCAGAAAGATCGCTATCTCCTTGCCCAAAGAAGAATTCCAGAGCTCTTTCCATATATTATTCCTGGATTTTTAAATATAGATATATATTCCACTGACCATATGTCCTTTATTATATACGACAATCCTTATTTCAGAGAGCTTTTTACATTTATTTACTTTCTTGGTTTTGCTCTTGAAATTTTCCTTTGTAGAGCAAAGGGATCAACATAATTATTTTTTAAAAAGTCTCTTTCAGATTTGCCTTTTTTTCAGCAAATGTGGAAATCCAGGAGTCGTAGACTGCTGGAGGGAGGACAATATAAGAAAAATGGGACCTTCACACAAAAGGCCTGTTGCCCACCTATCTTAAAGTTTCACCTTTTTCAGGGAGTGGGGGAATTCAGGAAATTCCAAATTGCTGGCCTGTTGGTCACTTTATTTAAAGTAAGGACAAGAACTTAACATCCCACTCATCTGGATTTCCCAGAAGTCTCTGCAACAGAGACTAAGAGCAGCTCTTGGGCCTTAGGCTGTACGGGGTTCGGTCAACCTTGCAAGTAATTACGCCTGTCAAGACTGACTCGAACCTTCACCTATTATTCCTCTTTCCTCGCAGGATGACAAAGAATTGGGGGTGGGTGGGTTTGGATTGGAATGCAAGATGGTAGGAAGCATTGTTGGTTTCCATGAGACGTAACTCCCCCTTCTCAAGGACACCCAGAGGAGATGCCACAGCATGGCCGGCTGGTTCCCAAAACAAAATGAACAGGAGGGATTGGTAGACATAATGGACCATCGGGTGGCCCCTGGGGAAAAGAGAAATGAACCATGCATGCGTTTGCACGGAAAGCTCAGAGCTGGTTTCACTTCTTCTGTGTCAATGTGGATTTATTCAGTAAAGTTTACACTCTTGGTAAAATAATGCCCCGGGAGTTTCCTTTTCTGGATTCACCAACTGGAAAGTTGTCAACGCCAAGATGAACTAAGTTTACTTTATTGTAAGATTACATCCACAGAATCTTGCAAGTCTTGTGCCTCCCCATCCCCTTTACAGTCCAAGAAGCTAGAGAGGGTTTCTTCTCAGATGTTTGCCAACCCTCTCTCCTCAATTCATTCCGTGAGCTAAGCTGCCTTTTATCTGACCATTCTTCTATGGATCGTCCCCGTTTCCCAAGGTCATGCCCACAAACCATTATAACTTCCCAAAGAGCCACCTGGTTTGCTTAACCTAGCAGAGAGGATGCTGCCCCAGAACCAGGGATGGTGCAGTGGTTAGAATGCAGTATTGCAGGCTAACTCTACCCACTGCCGGCAGTTCAATCCTGACTGTCTCAAAGTTAACTCGGCCTGCCTTCCTTCCGAGGTCAGTAAAATGAGGTCCCAGGTTGTTGGAGGCAAGAGGCTGACTCTGTAAACCGCTCATGGAGGGCTGTAAAAGCACCATCCATCCATCCATCCATCCATCCATCCATCCATCTATCTATCTATCTATCTATCTATATCCATCCATCCATCCATCCATCTATCTATCTATCTATATCCATCCATCCATCCATCCATCTATCTATCTCTCTATCTAAGTGCTGTTGCTCGGATGCTACAGCTTTTGGACTGAGCGAGATCCACCTTTCCTCTCCTCCTCCTTGGATGCAAACCAAGCTGATTCCTTACCCTGTTCAAATGGCACTGCAACCCGTTGTGCATGATGGAATGGAAGTTCTCCAAGCGGCTCCCGTGGAAGGCATAGATGAGGTCTCTCCCCGCCTGAGTATCCTCAAATTTGGCATTCATTTCTTTGCAGTAGGTGATTTCAAAGAGGAAATCTGGCACCGGGACAGGCATGCTGGGAGCTCCCGTCAGTTCCCGGATCCTCTCATACTTGAAGAACATCAAAACATAGGAAAGTGATTTCTTTTAGAGATGAGGGGTAAAACTGTTTTTTTTTTCCTTTGTTCTGGTAAGACTAATGTTTAAATATGTTAAAGAAGTATGACTTAATTTTTAGTATTATTCCTGGAGTCTCTGCCCAAGAAAATAATAGTAATATATCTTAAGATTGAACTGTTTTGTTAGCTATTATATTTTTAATTGCACTTCAGATATTGAGTAAGAAA
>JANHFN010004016.1:13735-24322 GCA_032468175.1 Toxicocalamus goodenoughensis | reverse complement strand
TATGTTCGGTTTTAAATTGCTGTTCACCGCCCCGAGTCCCTCGGGAGAGGGGCGGTATATAAATCAAAGAAAATAAAAATAAATAAAATAAGTGGAGAAAAATATTACCACATTTTTTATTTGTATTTTTGCTACCATAGAAGAACAAAGCTCTTCTCCTGGAGGGTCTTATATCATAGAATGAAACTTGGATCTATTGAAGCCAAAATATAAACTATATAAATAGGAAGGAAAGAATTGGTATTTGACTGTGTTGACTTTTGACATGTGTTGACCATACATCCTGGACATAAACTGTGAACTCCTACCCTCAAAATGATGCTATAGAGCACTGCACACTAGAACAACTAGACACAAGGACCGTTTTTCCCCGAATGCCATCACTCTGATAAACAAATAATTCCCTCAACACTGTCCAAATATTTGCTAAGTTTGCATTACTATTACTATTAATCCTCTCATCATTCTCCCACTTGTGACTGTATGACTGTAACGTTGTTGCTTGTATCCTTACGATTTATATTGACTGTTTCCTAGTATGATTTGATTTGATTGCCTATTTGTACCCTATGGCTATCATTAAGTGTTGTACTTTATGATTCTTGACGAATGTATCTTTTCTTTTTATGTACACTGAGAGCTTGTGCACCAAAGACAAATTCCTTGTGTGTCTAATCACACTGGGCCAATATAGAATTCATTCATTCATTCATTCATTCATTCATTCATTCATTCATTCATTCATTCATTCATTCATACAGAGGTACCCTGGTACTCATATTAATTGGTTCAGGGAGGCATGATAAGTACTAAAAAAGACTATTTTTCCCCCTAAGGAGTGATATAGTGAGAAAAGTTCTTACCTTGCACCACGAGTCTTCCTTGGGCTGTCCTCCTCACCCTTGTGCCGGGCTTATTGGCTGCACACACATATATCCCAGAGTGCTGGACGGTGAGGTCCGAAATCATCAGATTGCCAGTTCCAAGAACCTGAATTCCTTCTACACCAATTGGGCGCCCGTCTGAAATGGGGAAGGATGAAGTAAGATTATTTTCCCCCTGTCCTGCCTATATAGACTGACCAAGCCAGCTGGGACTTATCCTCCTTTAAGGTAGAATTGTACCCACAGAAGAGAATGTAATAGAAAAGTATTAGAATGTGCAGAAATGAATAAACTAACACTTAGAATTAAGGATAAGGAAGACACCGACTATTTTTTTAATGTGGGATTTGTTTTATCAATGGTTAATGAGAAGAAACAGAAGTTAGTTTTTAAAAAAAAAAATACAAGAGAATGACTAATTTTGTAAAAATGGCTCACCAAATGGATATGTAAGCACTACTGTCATTATATGTTTATTATTAATGTTATGAGGAGGCATTACTGCTATTATATGATTAATGTTCATATTATGAACACTATTATTATCATGATAAGACTTAGCAATAACACTCAGATTTATATACTGCTTCACAGTGTTTTTACAGGCCTCTCTAAGCGGTTTATAGAGTCAGCAACTTGCCCCCAACAATCTGGGTCCTCGTTTTACCCACCTCGGAAGGATGGAAAGCTGATGATTATGGCTCAAATTAATTGTACCCAGACAACCCACTGTTTATAGAGACACTGAAATATTTGTTCTTTCTATATTTAATAAAAATAAAAACATTGGAAAAAAATGAAGTGAAAAATAAAGTAGAATTGTGAAGTGTGCGTTTTCCATGCAACAAGTCAAGATGGTGACTGCAACAATTCAAGCTTTGTTGTATTAGCAACTATGCTCAATTTTCTTCGACCAGATAATGGGGGTACTCCTGACCCATTTTTAAAAAGATTTTTGAAAATGCCATCTTTATTATTTTTCTAAATAACTCAAGGTGGCGAACATATCTTAATTCTCCTTTCTCCACCTATTTATCCCACAACAATAACTCTTTGAGGTGACTTAGACTTAAAAGAGAAGGACCGGCCCAAGGGCACCGAGCCAGCTTTCATGGCTAAAGCAGGACTAGAACTCCCAGCATCCCACTTTCTAGCCTGGTGCCTTAACCTCTGGATCAGGGGTGTCAAACTCAAGGCTCAGGGGCCGGATCTGGCCCACAAGGTGCTTAGATCTTTCCCGCAGGGCCACCCTGGAAACAGCCCTCAGTGCCACTGCCAGTGAAAATGGAGCCCGCAAGGGCCACAGGCTGCCCTCCCAACCTTCATTTTCGCTGGCAGAAGGTTGCAGAAGGCCATTGCAGCCGAAAACTGAGCCCAGGAGCCCGTTTTCATGGGCAGATCCTTGGGCCGCCACAGGCGCCCCTGACACAAGTGATGTTGAGCTGGCCACGCCTACCCTGGTCCCCCAAGGTCAAACACAACCCTCAATGCGGCCCTCAATGCAATCAAGCTTGACACCCTACTCTTGATCAAATTGGCACTATAATTTCTATGGTTCATGAACCCATTCTCTTTTGCTCCAGCAAATATGAGTTTCTGCTGGGTATGGTTAGGAAACAATCGCTAAATGGAAAATAGGTATATAATGAGCCTTATACTGGTAGTCCTTGGCTTATGAGCAGTTTCTTAGTGACGGTTTGAAGTTATGACCAGGGGTTGTCAGCTTTGGAAGCCACATTGAAAGCAGATGCTCCCACGCTGCCCCATTTTGAGCGTGGGAAAGTGGGAGGTTGGAAGTTCTTGGGGTATGTGTAGTTAGACAAAATAACATTCTTTTTGTAGTTCAAGGTCATGGTAGTGTGCGCATATGTGAGGGGAAGTATTAACTTGGGATGCATTTGTAGTTTTGATTACTGCAGTTACTATCCAAATAAAAAAGAACTTTTGAGCGATGTCTGTCTCGGAGTTATTGGTTGGAGTGGAGGTTTGCTAGAATGCGGACAGGGGTTACTTATGACCCAAATTTGATGTTCCAATCATTGCCGCATTAGTCACATGACTACACTTCAAGTGCTCAGCAACTGGCTCCCATTTACAGCCCATAATAGCATCCTGTGGTCATGTGACTGAGTTTTACAGCAGTTTTGCCAAAAATGTGCATTTATGTCCGGTTTTTGGCAAACCAGCCTTAGCAAACTATAGATTTACATAATGATGCCCCCCCATAAAGAAGGTTATACAATTGGATTGGTAACATGGGTGGTTTGATTTACAATCCTCACAAGTTATGATCATGAGGAACAGGCTTCATTATGGTCATAATCGAGGACTACCCATACATGGAAAGTCGTTTTAACCTGGAAATAAGGAGAAACTTTCTGACAGTAAGAACAATCAACCCATGGAACGGAAGTTGCCCTTGGAAGTTGTGGGAGCTCCATCACTTGAGGCTTTCAAGAAGAGATTGGACTGCCATTTGTCAGAAATGGCGTAGGGTCTCCCGCTTGGGTTGGGGGTTGGACTAGATGACCTATAAGGTCCCTTCCAACTCTGATTATCTGTTATCTGTCATCTTCCAATGGGAGTGGGATTAAGCTAAAATGACTCCCCCCTCCTAAGATTACATTTAAGCTATTGAGTTAGTTCGCATTTCAGTGTTTTTGGCAATTTCAGAAAACGTTTATTAATTCAGGAATCCAACATCGGTTAGCTCGATTTAATGGTGGGGAAGATTCCCAACCTATCTCCAACCTCAAACTATTTCCATTTCAAAGCTATTTTGGGGGTGGTTTGGTGAGTTCAGCAAAACTGGGGAAGGCCCTTTTAAATGTTCTAATATCTGGGGAAGGCGGGTCATGCATGGTCCAAGAATTTCTGCCATTAAGAACAAGTTGGCTGACTGCACTTCACAGTAAAAAAAAGGAAACTTAAAAAGCAAAATCCACCTAGGGGTTTAGTTTAAGAAGCGAAACTGGTTGGCCGGAGCATCTGACAAAAAGGCCTGCCTTAAAATTCAGATTCAGCTCAATCGCACCTTTCAACGGAAAACCCTGGACAAATTATTTACACTCAACACTCAACATCCAACTCTCATCTCTTTCTGCCCATGGAGGGGAAGAGGTGATTGAAATGTGGGAGGAAAGCAAAGCTGAAATGGGTGCTGTTTTTCCCCCCCTAAAACATTCAGGGGAACTGAGAGTGCTGTCAGGCAGAAGGAGGGGAAAATGGCAGCGTCCTGTGCCAATACATTATCCAATTAATTGGGCTCTACTTGCTGTCATGTGGAAGGGTGTTGGAAGAGGAGGGTAATGTTTAGTTATTTACTTCTCACTATGCCCCCCCCTCCAATCTGACAGCATTCCAATAATCTGAGTCTTTTTTCTTTTTTCTTGCATTTCCAATTCTCTAAAAAAAAAACAGACTTGTTAAGTCAGTGATCCTTTCATGGATGTCAAAAACCCCAGAAACCTGGAAGAGAAACATTTATCTGCAAGCTTTTCAAAGAAAAGAAACACAATTAATTGCCGCGTATTCTGAAGGAAGCACCTGGGTGCGTGTACATCTGTTGAAGGGAAGAAGGTGTCAGAAAGATGAATATGCAATTCAAACATGAGTAGATAACAATTTTCTCTTTTTCCGGGAAAAATTGAACTCACCATTCCTCGGGGGGCGGGGGGACCCTTTCCTTTGTATTTGTAAGTTAGCTCCCCCCCCCCACTGAGTAAATTGTTAGCAGAGACTTTGCTCAGTTCAAAAGTATTAAATCAGAAGAATCAGCACCTTTTCTAATTAACCATTTTTTTTATTAAAAGGCACAAAAACTTTCATGATCAGCTCAGATCTTTTAGCAAGGTTTGTTACTTTGGAAAAGATAAACCTAATCTTTCTGTATTTTTACCATGAAAAATTAACTTGGCTTTCCTCCTACAATGACTTAAAAAATATCAACTAAAACTTAGCAACTTAACCAGTTCCTATTTTGCTCACCCTCTTATATAAACTGAATCCATTTTCTTCTGAAATTCATCTCGGAAATGATACTTCAATTTTTGGGAACCAGAGATCGTATTTAGCATTTTATGTTATGGGCACTTTCACAAAATGCCTGCTGGAGTAGGTGTGATACTTGCAAGATACTTGCATTCCAAGAGGCAAAGCAAACACTCCTCTTCTATTTCATTTTCTAACCATATGTTTCTGAGGTCTCTATGGGCCTTGAAGGCTCTGCACAGTGCTAGGTTTTTCTTGTATTTGATATTAAATCTAGAGTAGTTTTAGCCATCCAGGTCGGTCCATAGACTTCAAGTGCCAGAATTCTCATTTATAGCTCTGCTGGTTGCGGAATTCTGGGATCTGAAGTCCACACACCTAGACATTCTTATGTTTTAGAAGCTAATCTACACAAATAACATTGAGTTATAGCAAGGATCTTACTGGAATGCTCATTGATCTTCTAGGAGATCAATTGATCTCATTGATCTTTCCCCTCCTAATCCTGATCTGATGCACTACAACAGGGGTATCAAACTCGGTTATACTGAGGTCTGCATCAGGGTTGTATTTGATCTTGGGAGACAGGGTGGGTGTGGCCAGCATGACATCACTTGTGTTGGGGGGTGCCTGTGGTGACCCGAGCTCTGCCAGCAAAAATGTGCTCCTGAGCTCCGTTTTCGGCAGCAACAGCCTCCTGGAACCTCTGCCAGTGAAAACAGAGCTTGGGAGGGCCTCCACTTTTGCTGGCAGATGCATGGCGGGCTGGGCCTTTGCTGCTTCCAGGGCAGTCCTGTAGGCCAGATCTAAGCACCCAGCGGGCTGGATACGGGTCCCAGGCCTTGAGTTTCACACTCCTGCACTGCAATATTCCCACCACTCCCATTCAATATGTCAGACATCTGGAGGGCAAGGGGTTGGAGAAGGCAGTTCTGAACCAGCTTCATCATCCATCATCCTACAAGGTACATCTCAACTCATAAAACATTCCTATGCCTGTTTTAGTAGTTGCCATAAAAAAGGGGGGGAAGAGAAAATCTGGAAGAGCAGCTAAAAGCGAAAGTACATTCCAACTCTTCTCTTTAAAAGATTGTAATTAAACTACCAGAGTTTTTGCCTGTGAATATATTGAATTGGAGAAAGTGAATGACACCCAGCCTCTGAACATGCTCAATTGGAGAATCTGGTTTATGAGACACCCAGTGGGGAGGGGAGAAGCAGGTGAGTTGGCTTCATAGAGGGCAGTGCCAATAATATGTCGCCTCTAATGAATCCTTTTTTGAAGTTTGGCTCAAGAATCATGATTTAATTAGAGTGATTGCTGGAATCCTGACAGCAAGCTAACTCTGGCATACGTAATTTACAGTCCCCTGTATGCTGGTCATTCCCATAAGTCATAGAAGATAAAAGAGACCAACCACATTGAAAAGACATGCTGGAGAAGTAAACTAGTATCTGATGAACGGCTTCTTTATTTGGCCTCGAAACCCTTTCAAACAAGTTTAATACATAGAAAATAAAGCAATTCTAACATAAATAGAGAGATCTGGTTTGGTTAAGACACCGGATTAAAATCATGAGCTTCAATTCTCTCTCGGGTATGAAAGCTGATTTGGTAACTTTAGATTATCTCTTTCCTAGCTCAACCCATTTCACAGAGTTGTGGTGGTGGGAAAAACAGGAGGAGCAAGCCTTGTAAAGATGAGATATAAATCTAACAATAAATTTAAAAAAAACATTTTCTATGCATCTTAAATCCAGATGTTTACATGCAGCTGCTTTCAATATTGTCAGTATGAATGAGGCCAACTCTTTACCCAATCAAAGAACAAGATGCCAGGAGATCCTCTTATCTAAACCAAAATAATAACCAAACTCCCCTGCCAAGAGAGCAGGCTAGATCAATTCCTCAGTCAGCAAAGCTTTTCTGGGAGTTCTGGGAGTTGAATTCTGGGAATTGAAGTCCGCAAGTCTTAAAGTTGCCAAGATTGGAGACCTCTGGGCTAGAATGTTTGGATACCTACCAAGTCGACTCCAGGAGACGATAGGCCTGGGATTCCCAGTTGCAACGCATTCCAAGATGGCAGTCTGGTGCACCGTCAGAGTCAAGTTCTCAGGTCCCACAAGTATCATAGGGTCTTTGTAAACAGCAGAAGGAGAGCCTGTGCGGTAAAGAGCAGACACCAAAACCTTTTGTTATTTCCTTTTTTGCAAATATTTTATATTAGAAATGTACAGGAGCCGAGGTTTTAAAGGAAAGGAATTTCAAGATATAGGGGGACTTCCAGGTGGAAACATGGTGGACTAGTTCAACTCCACAAAAACTAAGCCCGACCACATCGAGCTAGTGTCTAATGAACAGAAGGAAAAGGGGAGACATGATAGCAGTGGTCCAAATGTTCGAGGGACAGCCACAAAATAGAAGGGGTCAACTTAGTCTCCAAAGCACCTGAAAGCAGAACAAGAAGCAATGGATGGAAACTAATCAAGGACAGAAATGATCTAGAAATAAGGAAAATTTTCTGGACAGAGAGAACAATTAACTATTGGAGTGACTTGTCTCCAGAAGTTGTGGGTGCTTCAATACTGGAGGTTTTCAAGAAGTGACTGTACAACCATTTGTCCAGATTGCTAGAGGGTTTCCTGCTTGACCAGAGATATCCATGGTCCCTTCCAACTCAATCAATCAGAATTGAGCCAGAAGGGACCTTGAAAGTCATCTAGTCTAACCCCTTGCTCAAGCACGAGACCCTATTCCATTCCAGAAAAGTGGCAGTCCAGCCTCTTCTGAAAAGCTTCCAATGATGGAGCACCCACAAACTTCTGAAGGCAAGACGTTCCGCTGGTTAATTGTTCTTGATGTCAGGAAATTTCTCCTTAGTTCTAGCTTGCTTCTCTCCTTGATTAGTTTCCATCCATTGTTTCTTGTCCTGCCCTCAGGAGAATAAATTGACCCCCTCTTCATTGTGGCAGCCCTTCAAACCCTGGAATATGGCTAGATGGATTCTTGTCTCTGTTATTCTGATGAAAATTGGGCATTGTCTCATGAAAGAGACTGGCGTCTCAGTTATAAATGATGACACCAATCAGAAACTACAACCTGTCATTCCAAAACAAAGAGGCTTCATATTGTTGTGTGGCCTTGCTTGGGGAGCTCAAAGGAAAACACCCATTATGGGGCTGGTTGGTGCCAGGAGAGTTCTTCCTTCGCCTTTATCAACTGGTTTTTAACAGGGTTTAAAATGATTAAAAACATTTTTTATATATTTTTTAAAATCAATTCTAAAATTTTAACTCCAACGCTTAATTTTTTTATAGATTGCTTTTCGATTTTGATCTTTTATTGTACACCAAGCAGAATTCCTCTTGGAAGGAGATGAGTGGTACAGAAACGTGAAATATAAATTAAAAAAAATATGCTAAACAGATACCAAAGTAAAACAGTAGCACTTGACAGATGAAGCACCTTAGATATAGTTCTTGACTTACAACAGTTAATTTAGTAACCATTTAAGGTTACAACGAGCAACTGTTTGAAGTTACAATGGCACCGGAAAAAAGCGACTGATGACCGTTTTTCACACTTACGACCATTGTAGCATTCCATGGTCACGAGATCAAATCGAGGTGCTTGGCAACCGACTCGTATTTATGACGGTTGCAGTGTCCTGTGGTTGCGTGATTAGCTTTTGTGATCTTCTGACAAGCAAAGTCATTGGAGAAGCCAGATTCACTTAACAATAGTGTTACTAGCTTTACAACTGCAGTGATTCAATTAACAACTATGGCACAAAAGATCGTAAAATGGAGCAAGTCTCCCTTAACAAATGTCTCGCTTAGCAACAGATAATTTTCAGCTCAATTGTGGTCATTAAGTCGAGGACTACCTTTAATCCTTACCCCCGCCCCACCCCACCCTGCTGTCCAACCAACCTGATACGGTGAGCCTGGCTCCTCTGCTAAATTTCACATTCGCAATGTTGCTGGCGACGCAGTGGAAGATCCCAGCATCTTCGGCTCGCAGTCCTGTGATTTGCAAAACCCCCTTGGGAAGCAGTGTGTACCTGAGAGATTCAGAAAACATACTCTTTTGGGATAGATGCTTGGAATATACGGCAATTAAGGGAAGCTTAAGACTGGGAAAGAAGCCAGGTTTTTGTTTTAGGAGGTGCTCTGAATTGTGCAGTCTGAATTGTGCTTCTGAGCTTGGTTGGTTGCAGGTGTTTCATTACCTAACTAGGTAATGTCATCAGTGTGAGTAAGTGTGGGGCTTGCTGCCTGTTTATAAAGACTACAGTATCCGAAGGAATCTCTTTTCACATATATTTCAATCCGTCATCATTTGTGGGATGGGATGGGATGGGATGGGATGGAATTCTATTCTATTCCATTCCATTCCATTCCTATTCCTGTATTTCTATTCTATTCTATTCTATTCTATTCTATTCTATTCTATTCTATTCTATTCTATTCTATTCTATTCTATGGCTAAGGCAGCACTGGAACTCACCATCTCCTCCTTCCACTCCTAGATAAACCTGAATTTTCGCCAGTTGCATCCATTTTCTTATTGGGGAAATGTAATCAGCACGAAAATCCTCCCTCGCTTTTCCACACACTCACACACACACACGCACCTCCAGGGCTGGGCAGGCAACAGCAACTCACAATTTGTTTGCCGGTCTCCCCCTTTCCCTCCTCTCACCTCCTGCTTTCCCTTTCCTGATGCTTCTCTCTCCCCTCCCCTCCCCTCCCCACTTTGAAGGAGCCCGGCCTCCCTTCCTGTTTCTGCTCTGCCAACATGGCCCACGGTGGAATTGGCACCAGCTGCTTTTTTGCGGCTCGGTTGAGAAGCCTGAACTTTTCAACCCAAGTGGATGTCTTTGAAGTGCAAAATTTGCGTTTGGGGGGGGAGGAAAAAGAATAAAATCAGAAGAAGAAGAAGGGGGAAATAGAGGGATTTTGACATTTTCAGGGCAGCCTTTGGCTTCTTGTTTCTGTCAGATTTACCCATCTTCCTTGCTACAGGCGGCATCTTTCAGCTCAGGAAAAAAAAAAAAAGGTGGATAAAGCAACCAGGGCTACTCAAGTTAGAGACCCAAATCAGTTGGCCAATGTTATTATTTGAGGAGGCAATATCACTTCTTTCCAGTTAGATACCCATCCAAGTTTACAGTGTGTTTTAATTTTTTTATCCAATTTTGGAGCATCTTTAATGCTCAAGGAATGGCACTCCCTTTGATACTTCAGTACGTTTCTGCTTTGCAGCATTTGGGTACTCAGGCCATTAGGGGTGTTTTTGGTTTTTGATCCAGAGACGTTAAACACTCCAGTAAATAAAGGGATTTTTTTTAAAAAAAAAATAAGCTTGGTTATTAGCTGATGCAAACAGGTTTGGTGTTCCCCAGAGCTGGGTTGCTTTCTAGCACAGGAGTCACCAGCCTTTTGGACCTCAGGGACCAACCACCAAACTCATCATTTTAAATCCCGCGGACCGGAGACCCTGGGAAAATCCCCCAAAAAGTCAGCTGGAAAATCCCCCACCCTGTTTTCCTACCGATCGATCGTTCTTTATTTGGGATCGCAGGAAACCGTCTCCAGCTCTGTTCTTAGGAGGAGAGACAGAGACGGAGAGAGGAGAGACTTTTGGCTTCATGCAAGGAAAGCAGCAGAAGCCGCAGAAGTCTTTCTTTCTCTCCCCCAAACTCCGCCA
>JANHFN010004014.1:374091-386015 GCA_032468175.1 Toxicocalamus goodenoughensis | reverse complement strand
TACATGCTTTTACATTTCCTTAAAGTGATAGCACTAAACTGTCTATCTTGGCTTATATATTCTCTACCCAAATATTCATTAGGTAACCTTATATTCCTAACAATAGTTGTAGAATTTGAAAACCGTGTCCATGTGAATAAATATGCACTCAAATATCCACAAATATTCACATATTCATAAGCAGCAAAAACACAATTGTTCATGGCATCTAGAGGGAAAAGTCATGAAAAGAAAACTATATGAGATGAAAGTTGGATAGATCCATTCCTTCTTAAAACAGGTTCATAGTAATAATGCTGCATGGTTTTCTAACAAAAGAAAAAAAAGGTAAGTTTCTATCATCTTAAATTATCTGACATGATTGCTTGTAATATTGTCTTCTTCATCTGATTACCTCGTTTAATGCAATTTATAGGCGAGAGTTGATACATATAGTAGTGAAACAATATCCTTGCTCAGACAATATAGTACTTCAGGACTTTCAAACTCCCAGCCCATGGGCCAGATGCGTCACATACTGGCCACGCCCACACCCAATTTAGCAAATGGTAAACAAGTCCCAAATACATCACATGATGCCGCCATGGCAACGTGAGTTTGACACCCCTGCAGTGCTTGGTTATCTCGTTTGATCTATTCATAGTCTAAAATTGCCAGATCAGCAAAATTTCAGTAGAAATAACAGAACTGTACATTATCAATATAAAGTAGAGTAAGGTTGGTGAACTAGATGCAACCAAAAGGCTAAATCCCTGTATCTCACACTGATCACCATGATAGAAGCATCCTTGAAGCTGTGCTGCAGCTGATCAGGGCAAAATAGTTATCCAGCTAATTCTGCCCAATTGTTTTAAGGAGAGATATGTGATATACTTTTCATTTTATTATATTATAGTAATATAATTCAATGATAAATATATTGAAGAAATAGTTTACACTTTAAACAAAAAAGAAAAACTTGATAATTTTGCTTTTGACAATCTCATGTCAAAAACACCAGTTTCCTTAGCTTAATTTACTGTTTAGCTTCTTATTCATTGGTGGGTTTTTAAACATTCTGCATTCTCAGATTTTTTTAAATCCATAAATATAAGGGAAAAGCACAATCTGTAGAAGAGCAGAGATGAGTTTTAATTTATCTCTAGAGACTCAGAACGTCTTTTCATTGTACATGTTTGATTTTTCACAGATTAGTTGGAGGCAAACACAGCATCTCATCTTTGTACAAAAAGTACAAAGTTGTAGCGAGGAACTATCTGAAACAATTAAGACTAAAACTCTTCCTAATCCTTCATTTTTTATCAATAAAATTAATCACTTTCAATTTATTTTATTGATCAAATAAAATAAAACACCCATCTCTCTCACAGACATCTTATAGACATCTGTACTTGTAGACATCCATTAATATTAGTAATGAAAGCAAAACTGGAATCAAATTCAAATGCTTGTACTCTTTCTAGAAATATAGGTTGAAATAATTAAAAGGCAATTATTATGTGCCATTGAGGTCATATATATGAATATTCTGCTTGGGTAAAGGGGTTCCAAAAGATATATTTTATGTCTTAAACAAGCCTGGCTTGTTTAATCTATCATACAACTTACAGAGGTAGTTAAATTCTGCAATTAATAAGTAGATGGGTGTTTTCTGTCTGCTTCAATAAGTAGCTCTTCAAAATTCTTGAAACCGCCTTCCTTTTTGGCAGATTAAGATGAAAACAGCAAGAATGTTAGACCTTTTAAACCTGCCAGGTTTGAAATCAGTGCCAATAAGGGTTATACTTTAATATTTTTTTTAAAAAAGAAAAGCTTATCAAGTGAACCTTTTTTAAGGTATATATATATAGCTAGGTTAAGGAAAATAATCCAACCATCTCCAAATCAAGATAGGGCTAACAGCCTGCAGAAAAATGGTCAAATCATTGAAGTGTTTTACATTAAAAAAGCCAGTGTTTCAAAATCATTTTTTTAAAAATAAGGCTTTCTAAGATGCCACAGGCTTGTGCTTTGTGGCTTTGGATCTTTGGGATCCTTTTCCAGATTGTCAGGAGAGCTGGCATAGCTGGCAAAGTCTGTCATGGCATAGGAGAGGTTATCTTAGGAATTGTCTTATTCCGATGGGATTGACCCGTTCCCCTCGCTCCAGTAGAAGCGGGCTTCGATGCACCCCATCAGCTAAGGAATTTTGGCTAGTGGGGTCAACAAAAGCCATTTCTGTCATGGCCACTATCCTCTGGAAGATTTGGCAGTGGAGGGGAGATTTTCCTCCACTCTTCTGGCCTTCCAGAAGGGCCTCAAAACCTGACTCTTCTGATTGGCTTCATACCATTTGTGCTCTTGGTTTTTAACCTTTCATTTATTTGTTGTTAATTGTATTGCTTTTATATTTATGCTTTTATGCCATTGTAAGTCATACAGAGCCACTCTCAATGGTGAGGAAAATAGTTGATTAGATTAGATTAGATTAGATTAGATTAGATTAGATTAGATTAGATTAGATTAGATTAGATTAGATTAGATTAGATAGAGAGTCAGAGTCAGAGTCAGAGTCAGAGACAAACAGATTGCTCACTGGCATGCATAGTCCATCCTGGAAGGACTCCCTCAATACTGCCCTCAGTGGAGTGCCTGACTGGGAGGAAAACATTGGTCTCCTCAGAAAAAGACTAAGAAGAATGACCAATGACTTGCTGTTGTAGAGTAGTATAGTTTGCTGGATTTCTTATTTTGCCAGAAAGACTGTCATAATTGTTTGGCGAGACTGGCACCTCTTACCCCTCAATACTATCAGAATTATAGCTTGCTGACTATCCTCAGTTAATTCACAAAGACAGCAGAGGCGAACTGGCCAGAGTGATAAACATTTGACTCAGAGCATTCTGCGTGTATGTGCATGCACTAGGGATAGTAGAGTGACACAAGCTACACTGCAGTGTCAAACTATATTGCCAAGGGGGGCGAGGTTATACAGTTGCTGCTTTTGCCATTCTGATGAAAGTAATGAAGCCGGTGGATTGAGCAGAAAACGGCACCAAAAGAACAGCAGAGATTTGCTTCCTGCTTCTTAAATGTAATAAATGACTATACCTATCAGTATAAATTTGAGATATAGACACTAATTGTAAATAGGGAAGACTTCAGCTTATACAAAAGTAAAGTTTGACCCAAGAGTTAATACTGTTGAACTGGTTAGCCCCAAGTCCATATTGAGAAGTGAATTAACTTCCAGTTACATCAACAGACCCAACAGTAAGGTCTACCATTCCCATTAATGCAAAAGAACAGCAAGTTAAAATTTGTGTCTGGCCGTATCAAAAGCTGAGAAAGTGAATAACATCCAAAGCATTTCTACTCTTCCTGCCATCCCATTTGCACCTTGGCTTAGCAATTCATATAGACAACAAAAATCCTGGCCAATGATCAATAAAATAACGTGAAGCAATTTCCTTATTTGGCAATAATGCATACATTCTCAGTCCTAATCCCAACAAACATTGTTATACCCAATCAGTTTTGGTTGATTTGAGATTTTGAGCAGCTGTAAGCCAATAATAAATCCTAGGTTGACATCCTGATATCAGTGGGGTTTGTTGGCAGACAGGCTACTTTACATGGCCCCCAGGAAGATGCAGCTCTCAGACATTATAAATGAGAATGCCCTTAAACCTCAAAACTGCAATTGGTAGTGTGGGAAGCTACCCACCCCCCTAGAAGAATGAAACGTTTTGAGAAATATTTTTTTTAAAGGCAGGATAAAACACTTCCCCTAAAAGAGAAATACAATAGGAATTGCCCAACACCCTTTCAGAACACAAGCCTCTTCATTGCATCACCCAACAAGCTTCAACCAAACCTGGGAGCTCAGACAACCTCAGCCATGACCCCTGCATAGCCCCATGGCAGTCTGACAGCAGCCAATAGAATATATTTCTTGCACAGGAACAGGAAGTTCAAGTGCAAAGGACAAGAGAGAGTATAAATACCCCTCTCTCTCAACTCCATGTAGTCAGCTGCACCAGCACCATGTGCTTGGTGGTCCTGTTCACCATTAAACCCTCTTTCCAATCAGCCTCCATGTTTCCAGTGTCTTTCCCCTCACTGGGAACTGAACCAGATGGATATTTCTTCCAATAGTAGAAATGGAACAACTGGTCTTTTAGCAGATGAAATCTGTTATAGTCATGTAAAACCATGTTTCAGATTCTCCACTGGTTACCAATAGGCTTCTGGTAACTGATTTTAACCTACAAAGTTATACATTGCTCAGCTCCCAGGAGTTTTCAGGATTTTCTATCTTTTTCCTTTAGTAATCACCTTTTTTTCTAATCTACATATTCCATATAGGATCACTAGTTCATAAACAAATGGATAGATTCACTCAAGATGCTATTCATTATGTTTGTCTATTTTCAGCTTAGCTTAGCTGAAAGACAGTTTAGCTTAGCCGTATACTGTTGCAGAAAATGCCTCAGAGAAAACACAACATTAGGTTGTATTGTATTAAAAGTACTTCTATGTAATTAAGTTTTAGAACTGATTTCATTAATAATTTTTATGAGATATTCTGTCTGAACGTAACTATCTTCATTTTTAAATTAATAAGCAGTCTGAAATAAACTTCGTCTTTATGCCTGCGTTTAAATAGTCCATGCACAGATTATGATTTCAATTATGGGAATAGGGACTATCAGTAAACAGTCATAATTATTTAAAACATCACCTTCATAAAGGGCATATTTGCATCTTATGTTGGCTGGGTTATCTGAGCAAACAAATGCTACATAAAAATAGAGAGAACGATGGGCATTATAGCACCAAATCACTCTTGCCCTGCCATTCATAAACAAATGAGATGCTGCTTAATTGAAGTGACACTTCATCAGAAAAAGGGAAGACACAAAACAAATGACATTGCCTCTACACATACAATGCTTAACACACACACACACAGAGAGAGAGAGATTCAAATGTGCAAATTTAGAATTGTTCCAAGATTTTTAAAGTAACCGCTAACTGCTTCCATGCCTAGTCTGTAAAAAAGAAAGACAGAAAAGCAAATAGGATATGCCTAAGCAACTAAATGCTATAGCTCTGCAAATCTTTGTTTATTCTGATAGCATTCAAGTCAAGTGTTCCTTTGTCACAAAGAAATCCCCAAAGAAAATCCCCTGTGCGAACAGTTACTAAATGAGGCAGTAACTCAACATGGACTAGAAAGAAACCAAATACAACTGCCAACAGTTTCATAGCCTGAATACCTGAATACACAGCAAAAGAAGGTTATCTTCTGCGTGCCAGAAGGTCTGTGTCAGTGAGACATGTTTAGTAAAAACTTTCCTGTGGACGTTAACAATGAATACTGGTAGTCTTCGACTTCTGACCACAATTGAGCCCAAAATTTCTGTTGCCAAGTGAGATGGCCATTGAGTTTTGTTCCATTCTATGATCTTTCTTGCCACAGTTATGAAGTGAATCACTGCAATTATTAAATTAGTAACACAATTGTGAAGTGAAGCGAGCCTCCTTGTTAACTTTGCTTGACAGAAAGTCGCAAAAGGAGATCACATCATCCTGGAACAACCATCATAAATGTGAACCAGTTACCAAGCACTTTGAATTTTGATCCCATGACCACAGGGATGCTGCAATGGTTATAAGTGTGAAAAGTGGTCGTAAGTCATTTTTAAAGTGCCATTGTAACTTTGAACGGTCACTAAACAAATGGTGGGAAGTCACAAACTACCTGTATCTGGTTCTTCCTAATGAGAATGGCAGCCTGTCATATAGTCAATTCCTTCACCGCTTAAAGCTTTAGTAGTCAGTAGTATTGCTCAACTGTCCTCTTTAATAAAAAGAAAGGGAATGGAAAGGGAATGAAAATGATCTCATTTTCCAGATACTTTAAGGGTTACTCAAAATTGCATCTTTATAGACTTGAGGATATACATTATCCTATTGGGAAAGGTACTAGAAGCCTTAAAAATCATTAGGCAGTTTAATTAAAACTTTCCAATAAAAGTGGTTGGGTTTTTTTCATAAGTGAAGAAATAGTTTTTAAAATTACAGGATTAATAAAGAGGGTAAAGAAAATACATGGAGTGAATTGCTGGAAAAAGAGGGTGTAGTTGTATGGAGAGTTTTTGAAGAACTGAAATAGAGACTGTTTACAAAAAAATTCTAGACTTCAAGTGCACTCTGTGAGGAAAATTATGACATTTAAATAATATTAAAATGCTAGTGATAATGAGAGCAACAGCAGCAGCCTACTGACAAATCAGAATCAAACAATCACTCTGGAGTGTTCTCCAAGAATTCAAGTATAAAATTGTAACACCTGAAGATACTGAACTTCTAACAAATAGATCCCTAAAATTAGCTTGTGTACTGAAAAGTATCCAATATATGTCACTAGTTACGTTGACATCCATGAATTGCTGGAAAGTGTGATTAACAGTCAGCTGTTGTTATGCATAAGCTTATAGATTCTTGGGCTTGTCAGTGGTCTGTTGAGCATGAAAGTGGTAATGGGTATTAAATATATCAGGACAGGACAGCTGTAAGAGAAGGGAGAAAACTGTGGCCCTCTAATCTATCTTAGCTACACAAGAAGAGATGGGAAGAGCATTTTATAAATAATTCTACTACTATCTGGTGGTTAATAAGAAAATGATTCTTAAATGTGGAAAGATTTAAGGATTTTTTAACATCATAATTACTATAAACTAAAATGTATAATTTAAATTTAAATAATGTAATTTTATATATATATATGTATGTATGTATGTATGTGTGTGTGTGTATGTATATATATGTATATGTATATATATATATATGTATATAATTATGTGTAAATTAAAACAATTAAATGGTATAATTTTAAAAACTTGTATGTTTTTTAAAAGTCTCTGGTTGTCTGTGTTTGCCTGCTTATTTAAAGGTAAGACAATTAAAATATGTCTATCCAAGACAACCAGAGACTTATTCAGTATTAACTATGTTGTCCTTTGCTCTAAATCTAGAAAAAGCATATCTAACAACATTCCTATGTGATTAAAAGGTATTTGCAAGTTCTTTTATTCATTTTTGATTGGTAGTCAGATACAGTTTTATTCTTTCCATTTATTCTGCTAGAAAGTAGGTGTCAACTCATAAAACATTCCTATGCCTGTTTTAGTAGTTGACATAAAAGGGGGGAGGGGGGAGGAAGGAAATCTGGAAGAGCAGTGCAGCAGTTTGAAAGCGGAAGTACATTCCAACTCTTATCTTTAAAAGATTGTAACTAAAATACCAGAGCTTTTGCCCGTGAATATATTTAATCGGAGAGCGTGAATGATGACGCCCAGCCCGTGAACATGCTCAATTGGAGAATCTGGTTTATGAGACACCCAGGGGAGAGGGGGGAAACAGAGTCACTGGAGACTGTAAATTACATATGCCAGAGTTGGCTTCATACAGGGCAGTACCAGTATGCTGCCTCTAATAAATCCTTTGAATTTTTTTGAAGTTTGGCTTGAGAATCATGATTTAATTAGGGTAATTGCTGGAATCCTGACAGCCAAGTTTGGAGACCCCTGAATACAGAGCCCATTCTATTTTCCAATCCATATCAGATGGATGTCAGTGCCAGCAGACAACCTCTCCACTCAATGCCTGTTTCCTCAGCCTTCTTTATTTTTCATTCTTTCACTTCACCCAGGCAGCCGGTTTGCAAATTGTTGGTTTCCTATCGCAGTAGATCAGTAGATTTTTTTTTGATACCGTTAAGAGAATCCGTTGGCTGGGGAGAGATGAGATGACTGCTTTGTTTCTGATCACAGTAAGCGAAAAAAGGCAACTTTCCCTGGGGGATCCCTTTTGCAGACACAGATCATGTTTTTGAGTCCATATAATACTTAGTGAATGCCACTGGGCTGTGTTTCTGAAAGCTCTGGATTATTCTCGCCTCCCTAAAGAATTGTGAGAAGTATAATAATAATAATGGAGGTGCACTTCAGCTGACCCTACATCAGATCCTTATCAAATACCCAGTCACCAAGATATCCTGGTAGGAAAGGCAAGTGCCTTTCTTCAGTTTTATTGTCTGGGAAAAAGATGCCCAACTGATTTGGGTCCACCCATTGGCAATTTTTTTTAAGAGCGGGCCACAACAAAGAAGAAGAAGCAGAGCGAGATTTCCATTCAATTCATTAGCTTTAATTAGAATTGTGTTTGCTTGCTAAAATACACTTAATATGATTATTCCCTGGCTGTGCATGCCTTGCTTATGGAATTAACAAGTTTTCTACAATACTCTGACTCATAAACTAATCAGACTACATATACGCAATAGGTTGAACCATCCCAAAATTAAATCTAATCAGCTTTGGTAATGTTAGATGAATGAAGTTGCTAAATCTTGATCTAATCTGGGGGTGTTTGCTATGTGGATGCAATTCCCACAGACGCTGTCACATCCTCATTCCATCACACAGACAGTCCTTGACTCATGACTGAGCCTCAAATTTCTGTTGCTAAGCGAGACATTTGTTAAATGAGTTTTGCCCCATTTTATGACCATTTTTGCCACAGTTGTTAAGTGAATTGGACTTCCCCGCTGACTTTGCTTGTCAGAAGGTTGCAAAAGGTGATCTTATGATCCCAAAACACTGCAACTGTCCTAAATATGAGTCAGTCCAAGCGTCTAAATTTTGATTACATGCCCATAGGGATGCTAAAACGCTTGTAAGTGGGAAAACTGATCATTAGTCACTTTTTCCAGTGCTGTGGTAACTTTGAATGGTCACTAAATGAATTATTGTAAATTGAAGACCACCTGTATTAAATATTGTGAATTATGTTGGGAAGAAACTCCCAGGGCCATTTATAATCTTTGATGTTGCACTTCTCAACTAGCAGATCAACATAAGCAATGGAAATTTAATGTCACTGTTCATTTTTGTTTTATTTTTTTGTTTTTACGACCCTGTAATCCTTTGATTCGGGATGGAGTCAGGGTGACTGAATGAAGCTGAGATTTCACTGGCCAGATGCCCTTCCTGATACCTATATGGAAGCTCACAGCAGATATTTTCCCTTCGCGCCCTGATAGAGAAACATCTGCCGCTGCCTAGGATTGAACTATCAACCTTCCAAGCGGGAGGCGAGAGTCTTCACCACATTGCTGTAACACCACCGTTCATTGAGCCCCCTTAGATAAATGAATGCTATCCGGGTGCATTTGTGTTTTCCCCTTTCTTTGTTCACCTAGGTGCTACTGCCAATTTGCTATCCTTAGTTCAAGACTAACAATGCTTGCCTACTTCTATTTCTTTTATAAAAATATAAGCAGGACAAAAGGGGTGTTAGCTGAAAAGAATTGTATTGATGAAGTTGTTTGCTCCTTTCAAAATGCAGCATTCCAATCTGACGAAGTTTCTGGAGAAATAATTATATTTTGCACCCATACCCCCCAAGCTTGATTATTTTCAAATAGACTCAAAAGGTAACGTACGATGTGTTTTTTTCAGGAATGGGGGGGAAGATCTGAGCTGAAGGAGAGCACAGTTGAAGTATAAAATATACGCTTATATAATCTGATGTAATCCCAGTCACGTTCAGGATTTCAAGTAAACAAGCTGGAGAATCAATAAAATGAATCAATGAAACAAAATAAGGGTAGAGCAATTTCACAAACTGCTTTCTCCTGAAATTACTTTGTCAGTTTTACAGAACTGAGGTTGAATTACTCACACTGGCAGTCCACACACTGGTTGCACCTCCATTTTGGACTGTGCCTAGCTGGAACTTCTAGTACCTTTTAATCTTCCAAAACTATCTTCACTGATCCAAAGCACCTTTCTTAAAATACTATGAACGCCAGTAGGGTCTGGTGGTTAACAGGCCTAGAAACTAGGAAATGGTGAGTTCTAGTCCTGCCTTAGGCATGAAAGTGGGCTGGGTGACTTTGGACCAATCACCAGGATATTGGAAATCCTAGCCCCACCTTAGGCATGAAAGCAGCTAGGTGACTTTGAGCCAATCACCAGGAGACTGGGAATTCTAGTCCTGCCTTAAGCATGAAAGCCAGCTAGGTGACTTTGGACCAATCTCTCAGCCCAACTCACCTCACAAGGTTGTTGTTGCAGGGGAAATAGGAGGAAGAAAAGGTAGTAGATAGGTTTCCTGTCTTGAATTATTTATTAAAAAAATAAAGATGGGATAAATATCTAAAAAAATATACACCAGGGATCTCCAAAGACCATGTTTCTTAAGGTAGAAACATTACCTTATTGCTCTGGATAGTTACTCTATGCAGGAATAACCAACCAGGATCTCTGTAATTCAACTTGGTGCCCTTGAGATGTTTCCAGTTTCAACTCTCATCGTCTTCAGTTTTCGAAGCCAACCATTCCAAATTCAAACCATTTGGAATGGCACCAAGGGTTCTTCATCCTTGCAGTAACCATTTCACCCTGATCCATTTGATTCCATTCAGCTTTACCATTTTTTTCTCACCCAGTTCACTGGATTATTATAGTTTTCTCCCACAAAGTATTTTACTCCAAATACAAATTATGGATGATGATGATGATGATGATGATGATTTATAGAGACGCATCAGCATCTATAGCTTTTGCCACAAAGTCTTACCCCAAAGAACCGATAGTTGAATACAAGGAAACGAAGGAGAACCAAGGAGCTTCAGGATTAGAAGATGCTTTGAGTCTTATTATCAGATGCAGAATGGAGAGTGACTTAGGGCATAGGGGAAGATGGTGTGCAATCAAATATCTGCCCGCTTTCCATCCTGTACGCCTGATGGCTTCTGCTCTTCTGCTTGTTTTCTATTCCTCCTTCCTGACCCTTGCCAAAAGGAGATGTTTATCTGTTTGCTGCTTCAGCTCTTCTTCTCTTGTTCCTTCTCTACTACAGAGGATGGTGGGGACACGCGTCGTGACTTCTCTCAAGGTTCGGACTCTAAGGAGTATTGCTTATCTGACCGTGACATTGTGGAAGTGGTTAGGACAGAATATGTCTACACCCGCCCACCTCCTTGGTCGGACGCCTTGCCCACTATCCATGTGGTCACTCCTACTTACAGCCGGCCAGTTCAAAAGGCGGAGCTGACAAGGTTGTCCAACACTTTTTTGCACGTTCCAAACTTGCATTGGATCTTGGTGGAGGACTCTCAACGTCGGACTGCTCTGGTCACTCGGCTTTTGCGAGACACCGGGCTGAACTACACTCACCTCAATGTAGAGACCCCACGCAACTACAAGCTGAGAGGGGACATGCGGGACCCCCGGATTCCTCGGGGAACCATGCAAAGGAACCTGGCCCTACGGTGGCTGAGGGAGACATTTAATAGAAACAACAGCCAACCAGGGATTGTTTACTTTGCGGATGACGATAACACCTATAGCCTGGAACTTTTTGAGGAGGTAAGATGCTCGTGGGCCACTCAGCCAACTAGGTTAAGTTGCTAATGTTGGCCTGCAATGGATCATGTCCCTCCATTAGGAAGCCTTTGGTGGACCTTCTCCACCAATATGAGATGGTGCAGAAAAGATTGAAGGTAAGTGAAAATACCACACTCACTTCTGGGTCGTTAGTTTTACGTGGGTTTTTTGTTCACTTTAATCTTGACTTTAATAACCACAGTGGCAATGTGGTTAGAATGTAGTACTGCAAGCTACTTCTGCTGACTGCTTGTTGACTGCAGTTTGGCAGTTCAGGTCTCACCAGGCTCAAGGTTGACTTAGCCTTCCATCCTTCTGAGGTGGGTAAAAGGAAGATCCAGATTGTTGGGGGCAAGAGGTTGACTCTGTAAACCACTTAGAGGGGGCTGGAAAGCAGGGGTCTCCAACCTTGGCAACTTTAAGACTTGTGGACTTCAACTCCCAGAGTTCCTCAGCCAGCGAGGAACTCTGGGAGTTGAAGTC